>JADRCD010230898.1:654-23068 GCA_019843815.1 Montemys delectorum
ACAGATGGTTGTGAGCCACCATGTGGTTGCTGGGATTTAAACTCAGGTCCTTCGGAAGAGCAGTCAGTGCTCTTAACCACTGAGCCATCTCTCCAGCCCCAACTTTTTTTTTAAAGATTTATTTCTTTTATGTATATGAGTACACTGTAGCTGTACAGATGGTTGTGAGCCTTCATGTGGTTGTTGGTCTGCTTGCTCCAGTCAATCTCACTCGCTCCGGTCCCACTCGCTCAGTCCCTGCTCACTCCGGCCCAAAGATTTATTTATTATTATAAATAAGTACACTGTAGCTAATCTTCATACACACCAGAAGAGGGCGTCAGATCTCATTACCTGTGGTTGTGAGCCACCATGTGGTTGCTGGGATTTGAACTCAAGACTTTAGGAAGAGCAGTCAGTGCTCTTACCTGCTGAGACATCTTGCCAGCCCCAAATAAAAAGTTTTTTAAAAAGTAAATAATTGTAAAAGGGCTAAAGTTATAACTCAGTTGTGGGTGGTGCTCTCACACGTGATAGCCTGTGTTCTTGAGTTCTCAGTCTCAGCTGGTCTAGAACTCCATACGTAGGGAGTTGACCAGGTTGTCTCCTGAGTGCTGAGATTAAAGGGGTGCACCGTCATACCTGACTCCAGCATTTTTTAAAGAAATTTTTTTTACATTTATTTCTTGTATGTAAGTACACTTGTGGAGGTCACAGGATGATTTGTGAGAGGCCTTTCCTTCTGCCATGTAGGTTTCTGAATTGAAGGCAGGTTGCTAGGTTCAGTAGTAAGTCCCTCTACCGACTTAGCCATCTTCCTGTTTGATAGTGTGGATTTGTCCATTATTTAATACAGTTTATTACTCATGCCCTTCATTTGACTAATGTTTGAAACAGCTGTTGAGAGCATTTGAGTTGTCAGAGAAAGGAAGTTGTATGCTTTTTAACAAAGCCAGTGTGGTAGACTAAGAAGTGGGTGGCTCTCTCAAGGCCAAGCTGGGGTACGTAGAGAGACCCTGTCGTCACCCCCCTCCCACCCTAGAAAAAGGAATAGAGATTAGATTTTAATTTTATTTTGACCTTTTGAAACAGGGTCAGTGAGCAGTGGTGGTGCACGCCTTTAATCCCAGCACTTGGGAGGCAGAGGCAGGCAGATTTCTGAGTTCGAGGCCAGCCTGGTCTACAGAGTGAGTTCTAGGACAGCCAGGGCTACACAGAGAAACCCTGTCTTGAAAAAAAAAAAGAAAGAAAGAAAAGAAAAAAGAAACAGGGTCAATTAGCCTCAAACTTGCAAAATCCTCCTGCTTCGTGTGCCTGTTGTTGGGATATAGGCACACATGACCATATCTAGTTAGAGGTATGGTATGGTTAACACCTTTTACTGACCATTCAGTGTGCCTTTCATGGTGTTCATTTAGAGAAGCTGAGTAAAGAGAATGATTTATGTAGCACTTCTCTTTGTCTGTTTCTAGACTAGGTCTCCTTATGCAGCACTAGCTGTCTTGGAGCTCGCTCTATAGACCAGTCAGGTCTCTTAACTCAAAGATCCTCCTACCTCTGGTGCCCAGAGTGGTGAGACTAAAGTGTGTGCCATCATGCCTGGCTGTACTTTAGTTTCCTTTTTTCTTCCTTTTTTATTTTTATTTTTTTTTTCTTTTTTTGAGACAAGGTCTCTGTGTTGCTCTGGCTGTTCTGAAACTCATTATATAGACCAAGCTAGCCTTGAACTCAGAGAGATCCATCTGCCACTGCCTCCCAGTGCTGAGATCAAAGGAGTGTGCCACCGCACCTGGCTCAGTTGTGGTTTTTGTTTGTGAGCCTGCTGAGCCACCTTTTCAGCACCCTGCTCCCCCCCCCCTTTTTTAATAATCATATTAGTTGAGTTTTTTCTTCTTGTTTGTTAGAGGTTTGTTTCTTTGTTAACATTATAATTGTAGCATTTTCCCCTTCCCTTTCCTCTCTCCAGACCCCTCATGTACCCCTTCCCAGTCTCCTTCAAACTCATGACTTCTATCAGTCATAGTTATTGCAGGCATCTATGTGTTTATATGTACATATATTTCTAGACTAGTTGAGTCCATATAATGTTACTTGTTTGTATATTTTCAGGGCGGATGTTAGGGCACTAGACAACCAGTTGGTGTGCTATTCTCTAGGGAGAGCCACCTCTCCTAGCTTTACACAGCTGTCTTAGTCAGGGTTTCTATTGCTGTGAAGAGACACTATGCAGTGAAGTGACCACAGCAACTTTTATAAAGGAAAGTTTAAATGGGTCTGGCTTACAGGTTCAGAGGTTCAGTGGTTCAGTCCGCTATCCTCAATGGCAGGAAGCATGGTGGCATGCTGGCAGACACGGTGCTGGAGAAGTTACTGAGAGTTCTACATCTGGTGTGTGTGAAGACAGATACAGTGTACTAATGTAAGATAAATACATAAATCTTAAAAAAAAAAAAGGACTTTGCCTAATGTATGTCAGAGCTAGTAGAAAATCATAATAATGTATTGTCCATTACATTTTTTTTTTAAGATTTATTTATTATATACAGTGTTCTGCCTGCATATATGCCTGCATGCCAGAAGAGGGCGCCAGACCTCATTACAGATGGTTGTGAGCCACCATGTGGTTGCTAGGAGTTGAACTCTGGAGGAACAATCAGTGTTCTCAACCTCTGAGCAATCTCTCCAGCCCCTACTACATTTATGTATAAAGAAAGTCCATAATGTTAAATTACTTTTTTTTTTTTTTTTTTGCCTTTCAGTTGAGTGTTCGAGGAAAAAATAAAAAAGAAAAACTTGAGGATTTCTTTAAAAACATGGTTAAGTCAGCGGATGGAGTAATTGTTTCAGGAGTAAAGGTAAAATTTATACTTGATGAACAGCATTAGTTGAGAATATAGACTTTGTTTTGTAGATAGTGTCTTACTGTATAGCTCTGGTTGGACTGGAATTCACACAGACCCATTTGCCTTTGCCTCTCAGATTCTGGGATTAAAGGTGTGTGCCCCTATACCTGGCTGCCATGTGTATTTTATGAATGTTCTGGAGGTCTAACCTTGAGGCAACTAGGTAGAAGAGAGAGATAAGGGAAAATGTCTGCGTAGAATGGAAGTTAAATCCTGTGTACGTGGGACCTTCAGGGCACAGGACAGACAGCTGTAGGATGGGCTGCCCAAGCACTTGATCTTGCTTGCAGATCTTGGTGCAGACCTAGGTTTGGATTTAGATAGATATCAGCTGAGGTTTCAGCAGTGTCTTGGGTAAAGTGTGGTCTTGGGAAAACTGCCTTCTCTGAGTCTGTTTCTCCATCTTCAAATGAAGTAATATCACTTGGTTCATGGGGTTGTGGGAAAGATAAATGAAATATGAGAGAAAATATTTATTAGTCCATTACTAAATAGTAACTGTTTCTTTTTTCTTAATGATGTTTTTAAATGGTATGATAATTTACTTATCTGGCATCTTTTTTCTGTAAATGTTATAATATCAGCAAATATTAAGATAAATAGTGCTTCTATTTCATTGTTACTGCCAGCTCTTAAGTCTGCAGGAAAGCCTGTGTGTGCTATTTGACATACACTCTGAGCTGGTGTTAACAGTCCAGGTGTTGACTGCTCTCCCATGGAGACTCGGTCTGCTTCCCCTGCTGCTGCTGTGCATTGATGGTTAATGGTTTTCCTAGCTAGTGACTATAAACCACTATTAACTATGCTTTTGGTAATCAGTTGAGATTTTTGAACATTTTGAACATGTATAATATATTCATTAGAGGCTATGCTTACAGTCTTCATTACAGCCTTACAAGTTAGTTGTCTATCCTCCCACAGAGCTCATTTGGCTAGGTTTATCCAAGCAGTTAGTTGGCTAGGCAGCCCCTGAATGACCTGTGAAATGTATAATAGACCAGGAAAAATAGGTTTCTTATTTATAGATAGCAGATCTTCCCCCTTCCTCAGAAGCATTTGTTCATTCCTCTGGCAGTGGTGTTTGTGGCTGCAGAGCACAGCCAGTGCCTGTTTTAGGGTAAACACAGACACTCTAGCCTTCAGCCATAAAGTCTCCCTGTGCCAATGGGGTAAAGCCAGAGTGCTGGAAGATAGTGCTCCTTTCTTGACTGTAAATGATGACAAAGTTTTAGATGACAAGGTAGAGCAAACATGTGTAAACAGCCACTGCTCTTTCCTCATCCCACAGGATGTAGACGACTTCTTTGAGCATGAACGAACATTCCTATTAGAATATCACAACCGAGTTAAGGATGCATCTGCTAAATCTGACAGAATGACAAGATCTCACAAAAGTAAGGCTTCTGTGGTAAAAGTTTTTTTTTTTCCCCAAGATTTGTTTGTTTTGCTGGCCATGGTGTTATCTTTAATTCCAGCACTCAGATGGCAGTCTGTTAGTTCAAGGCCAGCCTGGTCTATATAGTGAGTTGTAGGACAGCCAAGGGCTCTGTAGAGAGACCCTGCCCCAACTGCCTCCCCCCAAATATGTGTGTTTGTGTATGCTTTAGTGTATGGATGTGCACAATGGAGGCCAGAAAAGGAACTGGAGTTGTAGGTGGTTGTGAGTCACCTGATATGGGTGCTGGGAACCAAACCCAGGCAGCAGTCTCTACAAGACTAGCAGTTGCTCTTAACCACTTCATCATGTTGCTACCCTCCAAACTTAGATTGTAACTGAAATAATTGTAAAGTCAACATGTTACTTACAATTTAAAAGTCTGGATATAGAACAGTGGTCTATGACATTTGGGCCCCTTAAGTGTCTTCTTTGGGTCAGAATGTATCCCAAGCTGTTCTTGAAATCACTGTGTAACCAAAAATGTTCTTGAGCTTATGATCTTCCTGCCTTTGCTTTGCCTAAGCTGATAGGTATGTGCTCTATCCAGTTTTTATGTGGTGGTGGCCATCAAACCCAGTGCTTTGTGAATAGTAAGTCAACACACTCCCAGTTAGGCCGCAGGCCTAGCCCCCACCTGTTTTATTCAGTCTGGCCTTGAACTGTGAGGCTTCCTGCCTCAGCTGCCCCTGAGACCTTTTTAAGGTGTGACTGTTGACTTTGTTGGTATATACTGGTAATCCCATTGCTTGAGGGCCAGCCTGGGCTATGTAGCAGGTGAGATGAGATAGCTCAGTGGGTAAAGATCTGTACTGTACAAAGATGATGATTTTATTTTAGTTCAATCCCAGGAACCCACATAAAGGTGGAAGAAGAGAATCAGTTACATAAAGTTGTCCTCTGGCCTGCACACTTGTGCTATGACATGCCTGTGCTCATATTCAAAACACACACTTAAATAATAATGTTTAATTTCTTTATTATTACTAATTTTTAAAAAAGATTTACTTATTTTATGTGTATGAGTATACTGTAGCTGCCTTCAGACACACCAGAAGAGGGGATTGGATCCCATTACAGATTTTTATTTTTTGAGCCACCATGAGGTTGCTGGGAATGGAACTCAGGATCTCTGAATGAGTAGCCAGTGCTCTTAACCACTGTACCATCTCTCCAGTCCCTAATAATAAAGTTTAAATAAATAAATTTTTAAAGAAGAAAAAGAAAAAGGTATAGTCAGGAAATGAAGAAAATATTAGTGGTTTGTATTAATTTGGCCAAAAGAGAAATGGTGCCTAAAGAAAAATGATCATGAGTGTGTATTCCTAGTTGGTAATCTCAAAATAAAATAAAGCAGCTCATGGTAGCATGCTTATAATCCTAGCATTGTGGAGGCAGAGGCAGGAGGATTGAGTGAGCCTTGGGTCACTTCATAATAAGTTTTGGAATTACAGGTATGCACTATCACACCTAATTTATTCAAAATTTAATAAACACGTTGAGGCTAGAGAGAGATCAGTGCTAAGAGCACATGCTGTTCTTCCAGAGGGCCTAAGTTCAACTCCCAGAACCCATGCTGGACAGCTCAGTAACCATCTGTAACTCTGGCTCCAGGGAACTTGAAGGCCTCCAAGGAGATGTGCACTCAAGAACATATACCCTTACACAGATACACATAATTTAAAATGTTCTGAAGCTATAAAAATAGAGAACCATTCTAATTTAAGTAACTAATAGTCAAGTGTTTATCAGTTAATTTTGTGCAGCGTAAGTATAATGTAAGGATTATTGTTTTGTTAGGAGACTCTACTGTATTCCCAGAGAGTGATGTTGTTTATTACTAGCTAATGTATGGTAATTACTTTGTGCTGTGTTCTTGTGTAGCATGTAGTATATATTCTAGACACTTTGTAATATTTAATAACTCATTGAATCCTCCACATAAATTATGGTATGGGTACCATTGTCATCGTCATTTCCACATAGGCTGCTAACACAGGGATGCACCCAAGGTCATACAAAGAGTGGTCCTATGCTGCACTGCATTCCTTTCACACTGATCTAAAAGAAGCTCTCACTATAATCCTCTCTCAGCAAGTGAGCTGCCTGTGGGGAATCCCCGGAACTGTGCTCAGATTCGGTCTTTGCCCTGTAGCATCTGTGAATAAAGTCGCTATCACTTGTGTATGTCCTATGTATATCAAGTCTCTTGTTGATAATTCCTACCTATTACACTTTGCAGTGACTTCCATCATTGCTAGCATCTATTACCAGATCACTGTGCCTGTTTCTTGGTTGGTCATTCGGCCTTTTCAGTCTTTCTACTTTTAGACTGTGGATAGCAGGCTTTTCTGGAGGGGTGAAGAGCTCTAAAACCCTTTTTATGTTGTTGCCTCCTTTTGGCTTGAATACTTAGTGATATCTATGGCCCAAACCCGAACACTGGTGGTTTGTAAGACCTTGACCTCCAGAGTGCTTGCAGTTTTCCTGTCTTCACTCCTCTGCTCCCCTTTGTTTGCAGCAGTACTGAGTCACACCTGCTCCCTGATGTGCTGTTCTCTATTGTTGTGACCCTTTCTAGTCAGGGTGCGTTCTCTCCCCCTGGTAAAGATTTGGTCATCCTCCTCCACACATGCGTTCATTCTGTAGTTTCCACCATGTCCCCAGCTTAGGTGGCGTTTTACGTATGTGTGTAGTGTGTGTGTGTGTGTGTGTGTGTGTGTGTGTGTGTGTACATATAATGTGTGTGTATGTGTGCATATATACACTTCTGCTCCCATCCATCCTAAAGCAGTTCACTTGTCTGATGTTGTCCTCCATACTGCATTACAGCTCTTTCCTTTACTGGGTGTCTTCCATTACATTTTGCAGATGGGTGATCAGTAAGTATTTTAAATCAATAGGTTAATATACTATTAAAACTTCCTCCGTAGGTGCTGCTGATGACTACAATAGAATTGGGTCTTCATTATATGCTTTAGGAACTCAGGACTCTACAGATATATGCAAGTAAGAATTACAGTTAAGAACATTAATATAAATAAAGCAGATGACTTTGCTGACAGCAAAGGAAATAGTACTTGTATTTTCATAGGCATTTTAGGATATTTTTATCAACCCATTTTTTATAAGCTAGATTTTTTTTTTTTCGAGACAGGATTTTTCTGTATAGCCCTGGCTGTCCTGGAACTCACTCTGTAGACCAGGCTGTCCTCGAACTCAGAAATCCGCCTGCCTCTGCCTCCCAAGTGCTGGGATTAAAGGCGTGTGCCACCACTGCCCGGCTCATTTTCTAAGTATTATTTTATAATGTTCAGCACTTCAGGCTGGGCGTGGTAGTAGATCCCTTAATCCCAGCACCTAGGAAATAAAGGCAGGCAGATACCTCTGAGTGTGAGACTAGCATGGTCTACATAGTTCCAGGCCAGCTCTGTCTACATAGTGAAACCCTCGATAGATAGATAGATAGATAGATAGATAGATAGATAGATAGATAGGCAGACAGATAGATCCTCTCGATAGACAGAGACAGACATTGGACACTTCACAAATTTGCTATATATTTCATTGGAAGTCAGGTTAAGCATTTTTTATAATGCCTTGGTTACCTTTTTCCCCTGCAGTGGTACGGCCAACCTTTAAAGTGTTAAACAGTTAGTAGTCTACCACTGAGCTAAATACCCAGGGCCCCTTCCATTATAGATGGTTGTGAGCCATCATGTGGTCGCTGGGAACTGAGCTCAGGACTTCTGGAAGAGCAGTCAGTTCTCTAACTGCTGAGCTGTCTCTGCAGCTCTAGACCCAACAATATTATCAGAGGTTCTAAGAACTGTTCTGACTTCAGGGTTTTCCTTTAATTGCTTGCTTTCAAAAAAAAATTTTTTAACTTTTTTTTTGTTTTGTTTTTGAAACAGTGTCTCACTGTATCTCTGTAGACCTTTGTAGACCAGATTGGCTTGGAACTCATAGAAATCCACCTGCCTCTGTCTTCTGAATGCTGGGATTAAAGGTGTGCACTACCACACTTGGCTATCTATTTGGGAGACACACACTTGTATGTGTGCATAAACATAGAGATCAGAGAACAACAAGGAGCTTTTATCTCCTTAGCAACATATAGATTCTAGGGAATCAAAATAATGCTATTCTGGGGTTTTAAATAAGCAGTTTATTGTTATAAGTGCAGGGAGTATTTTTTTAGCCAGGCAGTGGTGGCACACGCCTTTAATCCCAGCGCTTGGGAGGCAGAGGCAAGTGGATTTCTGAGTTTGAGGCCAGCCTGGTCTACAGAGCGAGTTCCAGGACAGCCAGTGCTATACAGAGAAACCTTGTCTCGGGAAAAAAAAAAAAAAACAAAAGTAAGTGCAGGGAGTATTTTTTTAACTGTTGAAGTCTTCAGTTAACAAGACCATCAGATGTTTTATGTGATGAAACAAAAATGTTCTTTATTAATATGGTTTGGAGTCATCTCTAAACAAAGTGAAAAGTTAATCAAATGATGCTTCTGATGAAAGTATTTTTCCCCTTGCAGGTTTTTCCTCAAAGTTTCAGAACTGTTTGATAAAACAAGAGTAAGTACTAAGCTTGAGAGAATTGTTGCATAGATTGTGCTTGCTGGAACATTATGCAGTGCTGTAAAACTAACATTTTATCACACTGTAAAACAATGAGGCAGAAGAGACACCTCATATTTCTCATACTTCCACGCATGCATCAATGCATGGTGGCACAAAGTAAAAGTAATAGTAATGTAAAAAATTACTCAGAATATCAGCTGTGGTGACCTATCAACATCTAGTGTGTTGGGGGTCCCATGACAAGAGCCGCATTAACAGGACATTGAGTACACAGCCAAGTCAGCCAATGTGCACTTCATTCAAAGCTTCAGCTTCTTTTAAAGGCAAAGCAGGATAAAGATCTCCCACAGTTTGCAGCTGCTGCTGCTTCCCTAGCAATAGCTTATCTTGGTTTAAAGTGACCCGAACCTCTGTGCAGACTGAGAAATCTGACTGCAGTCCAACTCTTACATGTGTTGCTTCTTATAATTATCAACAAAATTACTTTCTCATGAGAAAAGGATGATGAAGGCCACTCCCTCAGGCATGCAGCTTACTTGGCAGAACATCAGGTTCTCTGAAGAGAAAATATGCTTGCTTTTTGTCCCAGTATTCTGGGATTCTCAGATATCCTTCAGTCACCTCACAGCTAGCAGGCTGGGAGCAGTGTCCTCATGCCATTTCTCTACAGTGACCCATACCAATAATCCTAGCACTCAGGAAGCTGAGGCAAGAGGATTTTGAATTCAAGATCAAACTGGACTACATAGCATGACCTATCTGAGAAAAAAATCTATTAGGAGCAGTGAGATGGCTCAAGGGCTAAAGTTCAGGCCTTTTCTGTCATGATCCTTGTGACCTACACGATGGAAGAAAAGAATCAACTTCTAAAGGCCTTCAATACTAGGACCACATGTGGTTCCATTTTTACCACATTTTGTTTCCATTTGAATAACTTTGAGCATTCAGGATGCTCTGTGAGTTTGCTCATACCTGGTAGGTTTTTTGTACCTGTGTTTTAGCTACTTGGTGAATGTGTCTTTAAGAAATAAATGGACAATTTTAACAGTAATTTTTGAGCCAGGGTCTAGCCCAGGCTAGCGTTGAACTCTGTGTAGTGGATAACCTTGGAATACTGATCATCCTGTCTACCTCTCAAGTGCTGGGATTACATGTGTGTGCCACCATACCTGACCTCATTTCAGATTTACAGGAAAAGTATATAGAGTAGTAAGTATAGAGTAGTAAAAAATGTCACATACACATTACCAAGGCTCCCTGAAAACCATTATTTCTATGTTGCTTTTTATTTTATTTTCATTTTCTATGTACTTTTATTCTAGATATTCATATTTGTCTGTATTTTGTCTTTATTTGCATCTTGATTCTCTTTTTAAAGTTGAATTATTTTTTAATATAGCCAATACTGAAATTAAAAAAAAAGGAAAAGCCAGGTAGTAGTGGTGCATACCTTTAGTCCCAGCACTTGGGAGGCAGGGGCAAGTGGATCTCTGAATTCAAGGTCATCTTGATCTACAGAGAGAGTTCTAGGACAGCCAGAGCTACACAGAGAAACCCTGTCTCAAACAAACACAAAATATAGCCAGTAATATTGTTTTTCTCAGTGCCACCAAATACAGATTTCTCCTTTTACTTTCCAAGTAATTAAGTGACTTTTTGTGGTGTAACTTAAGTCAGGAGATACATTAGATCCCTTATTGCATTTAGCATATAAAGCATCTCTTTGGACAGATGTGTTGATGTGCATCTTTAATCCCAGTGCTCAGGAATTAGAGGTAGTTGAATCTCTGAGTTCAAAGTCAGCTGGGCTGCACAGTGAAACACTCACTATCTCAGAAAATAAATCGTCAGCACTTAAGCTAGGTCTGATGGCACAATACATACCTTAATTCTTTTTTTTTTAATTAACTGGGATGATTTTTTTAAAGATTTATTTTATTTATTTTATGTGTATGAGTATACTGTAGCTGTACAGATGGCCATGAGCCATCATGTGTGTGTTTGCTGGGAATTGAACTCAGGACCTCTGTAGATCCTCTTCAGACGCACCAGAAGAGGGCATCAGATCTTATTATGGGTGGTTGTGAGCCACCATGTGGTTGCTGAGATCTAAACTCAGGACCTTTGGAAGAGCAGTCGGTGCTCTTACCCACTGAGCCATCTCTCCAGCCTCATACTAATTGTAACGCAAGAAAATAAATCATCAACACCGCCAAGCTAGGTCTGATGGTGCAATACATACCTTAATTCTAGCGAGAGCAGCAGCAGCAGGCTCCTAAGTTCAAGGGCTTCCCAGGTCTGTGAGTGAGACCCTGTCTCAGTGGAAGGGGCATGGGGGGCGGGGGGGAGGAAGGAGGGAGAATGAACTGGGAGGAAGCTAGTAAGATGACTTAGCAAGTAAATGCTTTCTAAAATTCCTGAAACCAATGTAAAGTTGAAAGAGGGAACCAATTTGCAAAAGTTGTTCTCTGACCTCCATTTATGTTGTTTTGTGTACACTCACATAAGCATATGTACAATAATAATAATTTTTTTAAAACTACCCCCTCCAAATTATATGAGCCAGATGTAATGGGCATGCCTATAATCTCAGCACCTGGAGGCTGGGCCAAGGGAATCATGAGTTCAGGCCATCCTGGGCTACAGTGAGACACTTTTATTTTTATTTTTATTTTTATTTTTATTTTTATTTTTATTTTTATTTTGGTTTTTTCGAGACGGGGTTTTCTCTGTATAGCCCTGGCTGTCCTGGAACTCACTCTGTAGACCAGGCTGGCTTCGAACTCAGAACTCCCCCTGCCTCTGCCTCCCAAGTGCTGGGATTAAAGGCATACGCTACCACGCCCGGCAGTGAGACACTTTCTAAAAAACATTGCCTTTATCATCTCTTTTTAAGAGGTGGACGGCTTTTTGAGACTCTGTGTAGTCCTGGGCTCTGGCTGTCCTGGAACTTGATCTGAAGACTAGGCTGGCCTCAAACTCAGAGACCCACTGGCCTCTGCCTCAGAGTGCTGGGATTAAAGGTGTTAGCCATCACTGCCACCACCTGTCCTTCCATCTCAGCTCAAATAGCTTCGTTACTGATGAGGACCTACCAGTACCATTGCAGTAGATTCGATAATGGTGAAGCTAAAAATGATAGGAAAACCAGTTTTCAGATGTAGAAATTTATTAATGTTATACTATAAATTTGTTAATTATTCCATAAACCCATTAATGTTATTTGATTCTTCTGTTCATTTCTTGTTAGAATTACAAAAGACACCCTGGAAAAGCAGAATGGGTCTGTAGTTCTTCAGTGTTTTTACTTAAGGTAGAATGTAGCAGGTGATCTAATATACAGGTCCCCCTTTTTCAGAAAATAGAAGCTCGGGTGTCTGCTGACGAGGACCTCAAGCTTTCTGACCTATTGAAGTACTACTTGCGGGAGTCTCAAGCAGCTAAGGTAACTGCTGTCATTCCTTCAGATAGGATCAGACGGAAAAGTGTAAAGAGTTGGCTTATGGGGACACTGGTTTGTATTCTCACACTGTGTGCAGTGCTCTGTTACGGCAGGAAACCTACCTCTTGGTGGGGTGGACAGGAGAAATGAGTGTGGGGCTATCTTGGGCTATGTAGTGAGACTTTGTCTCAAAAGATAAATAAATTCTGTATGAAAGTACCTTTCCTGGAGCCAGGCATAGTGGTGCACATCTTTAATCTCAGCACTCCAGAGGCAAAGACAGGTAGATCTCTGACTTGGAGGCCAACATGGTATATACATCAGGACAGCCTTCATATTCCTTCTAGTTTCTGATTTGTTCTAAATAAGTCTAATAGAAGTGCCTTGTATTTTAAGGCAGTTCACACATTTTCTGCTGTATATAAAAGAGTTACCAAACAGCAAAGACCTAGAAAAACAAAATAAAACAAATATTTTTAGACAGATGCATGAAAAGCAGTGAGAATACCCTAATTTTCAAATTGGTTGTGGTTTGTGAGCTTACATGGTATGGCATGGTTTGTGGGTTTGCTGAGATTGAAGATGTGCTCCCCCAGCTGGCTTGAATGTGGTTCTTGCATTTGTTCTACTACTTAGCATTATTCCCAGGCAGTTCCTCACTTCTGAGGCTTTGTTATAAAATGTGGTTGAAAGGTAACTTTTTAGACGTGGCTTCAAGAGTAAATCTGGCTGCTGCTCACTTCAGCAGCACATGTATTAAAATGCAATGTGTAGAGAAGGTTAGCGCAACCTCTGTGTCAGAATGATTGCAGGGCTGGTGAGACACCTGAGTTCAAATCCTAGCAACTACATGGTGGCTCACAACCACCTGTAATGAGATCTACCCTCTTCTGGCCTGTCTGAGGTCAGCAACGATGCACTTATGTGTAATAATAAATAAATCTTTGGGCAAGAGCAAGCAGGGACTGAGTGAGCAGAGTTGAAGCAGAGTTGACCAGAGCGAACAGGCCTGGCCAGAGCTAGCGGGGTTGTCTGGAGCAAGCAGAAGTCCTAAAAATTCAATTCCCAACAACCACATGAAGGCTCACAACCATCTATACAGCTACAGTGTACTCACATACATAAAATAAATAAAATAAATCTTTTTTTAAAAAAAAAAAGAATGATCTCCGGGCAGTGGTGGCGCACGCCTTTAATCCCAGCACTTGGGAGGCAGAGGCAGGCGGATTTCTGAATTCGAGGCCAGCCTGGTCTACAGAGTGAGTTCCAGGACAGCCCAGCTACCCAGAGAAACCCTGTCTCGAAAAATAATTTAAAAAAAAAAAAAAGAATGATTGCAAATTCATGAGTCTTTTTGGGGTGTTGAGGTGGGGTGGTCTCACTCTAAGTCCTTGGCTGGCCTCCAGCTCACAGATTTCTGCCTTTCCCACCTCAGATTAAAATCACAAATCACGACACCCAGCTCAGTATTTTCTAAGCCCATCAGAGGATCAGCATTTACCTTTTAATAAATATTGTGGGGTTAAAGAAGAAAAAAATGAGCTTGCTTTTAATCCCAGCACTGGGAAGGCAGAGGCAGCTGTATCTCTGTTGAATGCCAGGCTAGCCAAGGGCTATGTAGTGAAACATTCTGTCTCACAGAAAGAGAAGGGGGTTGGGGTGGGGGGCTAAATCAGGTCTATTTTGGGGCATGCCTGTAGTCCTAGCCCTTGGGAAGTAGAGACTAGAGATAAGGAGTTCTAAGTCATCTTCAGCTTTGTAGTGAGTTTTCGGCCATCCTGGACTACTTGGGACCCTGTCCAGAATAGGTAAAATCATGGAGACGGAAAGTTGGTAGTGACTGTGGGTTTTCTTATTGAATGGTGAATGGTGTCTAAAGTTGGTTCACATACTTATTCAGCTCTCCGCACATAACATAAGCCCTGAGTTATAGATTTTAAATGGATGAGTTTTAAAGTATGTGAATTCTATTTCAATTAAGCTATTATTTACTAAAAACATTTAGGGGCTGGGAGCATAATTGGCGATGAAGTGTGAGCCCTGGTTCAAGCCCAGAACAAAGTATTTAGAAGTTCCCAGTGTGTAAGTGTCACTGCTGCCTATGGTGGTGTTGCATCTAACTACAGTAAGGGCTCAGCACACACTGTGAATGTTCTGTCTTGCAGGACCTCCTCTATAGAAGGTCTAGGTCACTGGTGGACTATGAAAATGCCAATAAAGCACTGGACAAGGCGAGAGCGAAAAACAAAGATGTGCTACAGGCTGAAACTTCCCAACAGTTGTGCTGTCAGAAGTTTGAAAAAATATCTGAATCTGCAAAACAAGGTATTAATAAAATAAATGCACTGGCCTTTGAGCTCAGCACATGCTCTATGGTGGCCATTCTGATTGTTTTATTTTTGTTTACAGAACTGATAGATTTTAAGACAAGAAGAGTTGCTGCATTCAGAAAAAATTTAGTGGAACTTGCAGAACTAGAACTGAAGCATGCAAAGGTAGTATCATTAAATATTTAATCATTGGAGCTGGAGAGATGGCTCAGAGGTTAAGAGCACTGACTGTTCTTCCAGAGGCCCTGAGTTCAAATCCCAGCAACCACATGGTGGCTCACAACCATCTGTAATGGGGTCTGATGCCCTCTTCTGATGTGTCTGAAGACACTGACAGTATATTCATAAACATAAAATAAATAGCCGGGCAGTGGTGGCGCACGCCTTTAGTCCCAGCACTTGGGAGGCAGAGGCAGGTAGATTTCTGAGTTCTAGGCCAGCCTGGTCTACAGAGTGAATTCCAGGATAGCCAGGGCTACACAGAGAAACCCTGCCTCGAAAAAAACAAATAAATAAATAAATCTTCAAAGAATATTTAATCATGTAATTTTAAATTGAGTCAGTTATAAAATAGATGCTAATCCTTTGATCAACCTCCTACAGGAGATTGGCGCAACTGTCCTTGGATTATTTGGATGTTTTCTTTTACACTTGTGTGTTTGTACACGTTTGCATGTATGTATGTGGGGGGGGGGGGTCAAAGGATACCTCTTGGGTTTGCTTCTCCCTTGTATAAGTTTCCAGATGAACTGAGGGTTCAGGCTTATGCAGTAAGGGCTCGTACTTGATTAGCCCTCTTACCGGTCCTTATTTGGGGTTTTGTTTTCAGTACTAGAACTGTCCCTAGGATTCTGTGCATGCCTGCCAATATTCTATCACTGAGCTACATTCCCATCCTGACAGCATGGGAATTAGGTTGTCTGTCTGTTGTTGTTGTTGAGGCAGCTTCTTAACTCTACAGGCTTGGTTAAAGCTCACATGGTAGACCAGGCTAGCCTTGAACTCGGTGATCTTCCTGCCTCAGCCTCTACTTAGGAGGTTGTACTCCAACCTACAAACATGCTGAGACATTTACACATGTATGCACGTATGCACGCTCACACGCGCGCACATACACACACACACACACACACACACACTGGTGTTTGCCAATGGTGGTAATGCATACCTATAGGATACACTAGAAGAGGCAGAGGTAGAGTCACAAGTTCAAGGCTAGCCTGGGTTACACCTTTGGGGCTGGAAAGATGACACAGCAGTTACAAACAGCACTGGAGTCAGGTGTCTCATAACCATCCTCGATCCATGTTCAGGATTTAGAACATCCTTTTGTGGCCTCCAAATCACCTGGATATATGTACTATACACATACAAATAAAAAACATATTTTTTTAAAAGATATATCTCAGGAAAAAAAAATTTTTTTAAAAAAAGATGTCTCAGAAAAAAAACAAACATGAAAGCAATCAATACTCTATTCAGTGGGTAAATTGATGAATTATAGTATATTAATACATAGGCTATTATTCTATAATAACCAAAAAGAAAAAAAGAAATAAAGTCCTAAGAGAACATGGAAGATTTTTCTTTTTTTTTTTCTTTTTTCTTTTTTTTTTTTTTTTGGTTTTTCGAGATAGGGTTTCTCTGTATAGTCCTGGCTGTCCTTGAACTCAGAAATCCACCTGCCTCTGCCTGCCAAGTGCTGGGATTAAAGGCATGCACCACCACTCCCGGCAATTTTTCATTTTTTTGTTTTTCTCTTGAGACTGGGATTTTGTATAGCCTTGGCTATTCTGGAACTTGCTCTATAGAACAGGCTGGCTTTGAACTCATAGAGATCCACCTGTGTCTACCTCTAGAGCAATGGGATTAAAGGTGTGCACTACCACCCAGCAAGATAATTTTTTAAAATTATCTTTATTTGGAGCATTGGTGTTTGCCTGCATGTGTGTCTGTGAGGGCATTGGTTCCTCTGGAACTGGAGTTACAGGCAGTCATGAGCTGCCATATTGGGAATTAAACCCAGGCTCTCTGGAAAAATGGGCAGTGCTTTTAACCATTGAGCCAGCCATCTCTCCGGCCCAAGGTCCTTAGTTTTTAAAACCCATCAATGTGTGTTGGAGAAAGAGCTTACAGGCTAAAAGCTAAGGTTTTTTTTAGAGGGGATGAACCTCATTCCCAGCACCCACGTGTGATTTGTAACTCCGGTTCTAGGGAACAGGCCCTCTCCAGGTACCAGCCATGCATGGAGTGTAGATACATACTTGCATACAAAAGCTCATATGCATAAAATAAATCTGAGATTTTTTTTTTAATCCATGGATGATTCTTGCTTGAATCTACTATTATGCTGGCTTCAGAATGTTGATTTTCATTTTTCTTTTCTGTGATGCTGATCAAATCCAGGACTTTGCATATGCTAGGCAAGTATTATACCACCAAGCTATACCCCATCTTCAAATGTTGATTCCCTCCCTTCCCTCCCTCCTTCTCTCTCTCTCTCTCTCAAGACTAAAATCTCCCAAAACTCACTCTGTAATTACTTCTGTCCTGAGTTCTGGGGTTACCAGAATGTGCTATAGTCTCAGAGTCAGTCCTTCCTTCCCTCCCTCCCCTCCTCTCTCTCTCCCTCCCTCCCTCCCTCCCTAACAATCCAGAGGCAGAACTCTCAGCACTATGTTTGCCTCCAAGCCGCCATGCTTCTCACCATGACTATACTGGACTAAACCTCTGAACCTGTACACCAGCCCCAATATAAATGTTGTCCTCTGCAAGAGTTACCATGGTCATGGTGTTCTTTCACAACAAATAAAAACCCAGCTGACAACTATCTGAATTACAGATGTTCCACTAAGTTAGCTTTTTATTTGGGTTCCAGAGACTCCACTCAGGTCATCAGGCTTGTGAAGCAAATGCCTTTACTTCTTTCGACTGCCCTGCCTTCCATTCTCTAAACCTCAGGTTTAAAATGGCAGGGTTTTGTTATATAGTCTAGCATGGTCTCAAACTGACAGTCTTCTACCTCAGGCTCCCAGGGGCTAGGGTTACTGGCACAAACCTCTACACCCAATGGAAAGTTCTTCCTTTTAGCACATTGTTGTCTTATTCACTGTTCTAATAATCATGACAACTCTTTTTTTTTTCCTTTTTGATTTTTGAGATAGGATTTTTCTGTGTAGACTAGGCTGGCCTGGAACTCACAAAAACCCACCAGCCTCTGTCTCTGCCTCCTGAAGGCTGGGATTAAAGGCATCACCACCATCCAGCTCAAAGAACCTGTTATAAAAGAAGGCATTTAGCCAGGCGGTGGTGGCACAAGCCTTTCTTTAATCCTAGCACTTGGGAAGCAGAGACAGGCGGATTTCTGAGTTCGAGGCCAGCCTGGTCTACACAGTGAGTTCCAGGACAGACAGGGCTACACAGAGAAACCCTGTCTCGGAAAAAAAAAAAAAAAAAAAAAAGAAGGCATTTAATGGGGACTAGCTTACAGTTTCAGAGGGTGGTCCATTATTATCATGGTAGGGAGCATGGAAGCATGCAGGCAGTAGCTCGACAGTCTTAGACCTTCACATCCTGATCTACCGGCAAAGAGAGCCTTGGTCTGGCTTGTGCATTTGAAACCCCAAAGCCCAACCCCCTCCCCTGGGACACAGTTCTGCTAGCAAGCCACACCTCCTAGTGCTACCCCCTAAGTATTCAAATATGAGCCTATGGGGCCATCCTTACTCAAACCACAGTGGTTGTGGGGGAGTTTAAACATGGTCTCTCTGTAGTCTTGGCTATTCTAGAACTCACACAGATCCATCCACCTGCCTCTACGTCTCAAATGCTGGGATTAAAAAATGTGTCTCACCAGATCCCACCCATATCTCTTAAGCTTTGAAACAACTTCAAATGTTGTACAAATGGCTACCTGCATGTAAATTCTGTAGAATACTTTTGTGTGAAATGTTAGTGGGTTGTTTTTTTTTTTTAATAGTAATTTAATGGTCTGTCGCACAATCAGAAATCAAATTCACCAGTTAACCTTGGACTCAAAAGTCTTATTTTACCCTTGCCTAAAACATGTCAAGGGTGTGGAGAGATGGTTGGCTGCTGAGAGCATTATTGGCTGCTCTGCTCTGCAGAGGATCCAGGCTCTTCAGTCCCAGCTCCCACGTTGACTTAAAGTGGTAGTAATTCCAGTTCCGGGGAGCTGATGCCCTCTTCAGACTAAGAGGGGTGCCAGGCACATAGCCAAAGCACTCACCCGCATAAAATAGAAATGAAATCTAAACCATCCCTTCTCATCACACCTATTTACTGAACAAGTTGGTACTTTGTGTTTTTAAACTGTTAGAGAGATGTTTCTAGAATTGTGACATTAGAATACAATTTTTTTTCTTTTATGCTTTCTTGCTTGCTTGTGTGTGGCCCCCGATATACATGCAGACAAAACACCCATACACATCAAATAACAAAAAAAATTTACAAACAACAACTCTTTGAAGCTGTTAGGACTAAAAACACTGGTGTTTGATTGTTTCCTCCTTCCTAGGGTAACCTCCAGCTACTGCAGAACTGCCTTGCGGTTTTAAATGGAGACACATAGGCTTCACTCCGCCTTCTGTTGAAAAGGGCTGCCTTCAAATCCGGTTTGTTTTCCTGACGACCTGCGGCATCTAAGCTCCCTGGGAACAACAGAGACAGCGGGCACAGTGCATCGGCTCTTCTCCTGAGAGACAGTGGACAGCAGGGCTCACCGGCCACCATGGGCCGGCCACCTTGCACTCCACCTTCCAAGAAGCCCAAAGTTCAACCCTCTTTTTTCTCTAAGTAGCCTGTCTTAACTGTGTTTATTTTGTATGTGGCGATTCTCTGGCTTCAGGCCTTATTTACCTAAGAATCGCTTGTCCGGTTTTAACATTCTCAAAGTACTATGTTCACACAAGATAAAGGTTGCCTTTCTGAATATTTTTTAAGCATCCTGTTCCCTTAGTTCTTTCATGTATCTGTGTAAAGCATCCTAATGAGACTTACTTTGAATTAATGAACATAGAAGTTTTGGGTCAGACTTTATGTAAGCTTTATAAGTATGATCTCTGAAGAAAAGCAGATGCGTTAGTATGTTTGCCTTAAACTTGTGGACTAAACCAATATTGTAAACGCCCAGAGACACCAGCGGCGTTTTTACTCCATGCTCCTTGTATTGCTCTGGAAGACGGGGTAGCTATAATAAATCTACTCCGGTATTATGCTTTACAGTGCAGGTCTTTTTTTTTTTTCCTTTTTTTCCTTTCTTTTGAAATGGCCAAACCAGGTTCACTGAATGCTTTACCTCACGAAGAGTGACCCAGTCTTCTGGGTACACAGTTTGAAAATGTAGGAGCATCATAGTTCCCTGGATCCCTCTCTCCAGTTCCCTGGATCCCGTTCCTATCTCAGCAGATAACCAGGAGACATTTGTCAGCCGAGCCACTTGGTAGCTGCCATGGATGTATAGTGGTGTAGAGGGAGAGCTGCATGCTAGGAGGAGGCCTGTGCCTGGGGGTTGGAGGGGAGATGGGACGGGGCGATCCTCAGGACGAAAGGTGGGTGCTGACAGGATGCAGAGTCCCTGGCTCTGTCAGCTGCCCCTGGTCTTTCTGAGTTGCCCAGACATGATGAGCCTGGTGTTCCCTCTAGGTGGATGATGTACTTCGCTTATCTTTTTGTTACTCCCTCCTATTTGGAAACCACCGGGAGTTCCGCTGGTCATCCTGGAACGGGTTCCTATTTGTCTACATTTCTCCAAACCATCTGGATGATTCCAGGGTCAGAGTCCACCCAAAAACGCACACTCAGCCTCTCTCAGCGCACATTCTCTCCCCTCCTCCCTGTGCTGATTAGTGTGCTTGCTCTTGACTGACATGTTTCTCCGTGCCATCCGACCAGTTGGGTTTCCTGTTGTCACCCCAGATGTCGTTTTCGTCCTTCGTTCCTTCCTGTACGTGACCTTCATTGGTAGAAATACACCCACGTATGTCCCAGTGGGTCAGAGAAGGACCAAGGGCCCTTGCTTCTGATTCCCTCCAGCCCTCACCAGCTGCTCTTAACGCCTCAATCCGGTGTGGGCAAGATCCTCTTGACTTCTGGCTCCTCCGTTCTCTGCTATACAGGACATGTTGACCTACCTCACAGGGATGTTGTGAGGATTAATAAATGTTGGTGCCGCGCTTCGGAAATGTGAAGGTGCTGTGTAAACGCCGAGAGATGGAAGAGGGGAAAAGCACAGGACGGTTCTCTTACCCGAGGGTTATTTTGCTTTAATCAAGGTGCTCTTTAGGAGGGGAATGGAGTGAGTATTCTGAAATTTTTTATTAGATTTTTGCTTATTTTTAATTTACTCTGTAGGAGTTATTTCGTATGTCCATCTGTCTGTGTGCCCCAGGTGCAGTGCTGGTGAAGGCCAGAAAGGGGTAAGGTGGGGTAGAAGAGAAGTGTGGTGGATGCTGGGAAACCAACCCTGGGTCCTAGGGAAGAGCAGCCAGTGTGCTCAGTCACTGAAACCTCTCTCCAACAGCCGAGCTCTATTTTCAGATGAGTGTATGTAGCGTTTGAGGGCAGGGACCTGGGCGAAGGTCAGAGGAGGGTGTTGTGATCATAAAAAGATAAAGAAGTAAAAGAATATGTTCTACTGAGGGTGCAGTGAAGTGGGGAAGGGCATGGGCCAGCCGAGCCATCCATTCCCCTGAGGGACCAGCCACTCGACGTCGGTATAGGATAAGAGTTTATTCAGGGCATAGGGAGGGGAGTTAAGAGGGTAGTAGAGGCAGAGAAAAGGAGAGAGTAGAGAAGCAGAGGCCGGTCATGAGCATGTGGAGAGAGGGGGAAGGGAATGGGGAGCAAAAGGGCAAGAGAGTAAGAGAGGCAAGCAGCCTCTTTTATAGTGGGCCAGGCCTACCTGGCTGTTGCCAGGGAACTGTGGGGGTGGAGTCCAGACAGAGTACCAATGGAGGGCTACTGGGAGTCAAATCTCTCCTTCCACCATGGGGATTGTGGGGATCAAACTCCAGCCGCTAGCCATGAAGCAAGTGTGTTTACCCCTCTAAGGCAACTGGGCACCCACTCTGGATTCACTCCCCTTGAAGCATACATGTTTACCTATCCTCCTGGTCCTGGCTGTCTAGGGAGAGGTGGCACCAGCAGTTGGCAGAAGCATGCAGTGTTCCAATCCCAGAGGCAGAACTTACCTACCTAGTTGGGGAGGCTCAGGACATGAACCTGAGCACTCAACACCCAGGGAAAGCAGTGGGGGTGGGGAGGAGTTAAATGATTGGCAGTGAGTGTGAAGAGGGACACACAAATACACACACACCAGACTTGCTGGAGGGGCCGGTGTAGGCTCCAGACACCCCAAGAGCCAAGTTTTCAGCCCAAAGGAGACTTATTTGCCCCAGAGAGACAAAAGGCAGGGAATAAGAGACAGACAGAGTCTGGCAGTGATGGTGAACGCCTTTAATCCCAGCACTTGGGAGGCTGAAGAGGCAGGAAGATTTCTGAGGTCGAGCACAGCCTGGTCTACAGAGTGAGTTCCAGGACAGCCAGGGCTACACAGAGAAATCCTGTCTCGAAAAAACCAAAAAAAAAAAAAAAAGAAAAAGAAAAAGAAAAAAAAAAGAGACAGACAGGAGATAGAGGATAAGGGGAAGGGATACTTAGTAGGTTGTGAGGTGGAGTGGGAGCCAGTGGGTGGGGAGGGGGAACCTACCTTCTGGATAGAGAGAGAC
>JADRCD010230899.1:0-17225 GCA_019843815.1 Montemys delectorum
GTTCTTGTGTCCCTACAGGCTATTTTATGGATTAGTTTTACTTTGCTTTGCAGTGAAAACATTAACATGAAGCCTGTGGAATCTTCTCATCTGCTTATCTGCCATGCCCAAGGACCTGGGGTCAGCCCTCATAACTGTAAGGAAACAAGAACACTTAACAAATGATTTAATGTTTGAATCGGAATGTTACCCATAGATGGGAATGTTGGAATAGTTGGTCCCCAGGTGGTGGCACTGTTTGCAGGTGTAGCAGGTGTAGCTTTGTGGGAGGAAGTATGTTATTAGGGATGGACTTGGAGGTGTAAAGGCCATGTGCCATTTCCACTTTGTTCTCTCCCCTTCCTGCCCGAAGTTTAAGATGTGAGCTCTCTCAGCTCAGTTGCTCCAATTAACAGGTCTGCCTGCTGCCAGCCTTCCCTGTCATGAGGGTGATGGATGCTCACCCTCTGGAACCCTTAGCCCAGATAAATCCTTTCCTTCCATTCATTACTTTGACCTTGGTATTTTGTCTCAACAATATAAAAGTAACTAATACACTATACTAAGAATGTATTAAGTCTACAACACCATATAATTAGCTACAAGTCGCGTGCTATTCAACAGACCTGTAAGATTTATTCTTCTTGACCTTAACCAGAGATTGTTCCCATAATACCAGCATCAGAGATTTAGAATCCAGAGAGTAAAGAAATCAAAGTTATACTCAGCTACATAACAAGTTCAAGACAAGCCTGGGCACATGAGGATACAAATGTAGCACCTTGCCATCAAATCTACATTGCATTAAAAAAAATGTATAATTTCTAATCAGGCCTTACTCATGTCTTCATGGCTTAGCATATTTGTGGACTTTTCCCTTGAGCATGCCTCTATTTTTTCACCATCAGAGGTCTGCAGTAGGGAGTGCTAATGTGAATCCTACTAATGTGCAATGTTGGGTCCTGGCATAATCTTCTTAAATGTAGGCTTAACCTACTAACTTTCTTTTAAAGAACAGATTCTGCCAAAGGTAATGGAACACCACTTTGTAGACTGCATCACAAGACATAAAGGCTTCTACCTGGCTCATCTTTTCTCCCTGCCTTATTGCTTGCTCACTGTGATGAAGCAAGTAGCCATACTGTGAGAAATCTCCACAGAAGCCCGTGTAGCTTGGGATGATAAGAGCTCTTTAAGCCACAGCAACCAGCTGAGGCCTTGAATCCAACAGTCTGTGAGGCACGGACATCTATCAGCCACCTGTGTGACTTGCAGGGATGAAAACACCAGAAAGTTGGAAGCAAAGCATTTTCTAAGGCCAAATGAAAGGGAAAAATAAAAATAATTGACTTCATTCAATTAGCTATCTTGTTTCCTGGGTTTTTTTAAACATACCAATCCTGTGAAACAAAATTAGTAATATTGTTCCAAGTTACAGTTTTAGAACCCTCAGGCCAGAGAAGTTAAGTAAATTGCCCAACATTACACACTTAGTAAGCAAAGTGATAATGTCCTGGATCTTGCTCTCAAAACCTTAGACCCTATGTTGTTTGTTCTTGGGCTGTGTGTAAAGCATTGGCATTAATTTGTGCTTCCTTTCCTTTAAGAAACATGAGTTGACCATCTTCCCTGTGCTAGCCTCTTTGCTGGGGGCGGGGTGGGGGGCGGGGAAGGGAGCCACAAAGAGACATGGTACTGGTATGTCTCAGGAGAAGATGCAACTGCACCCAGAATGAAAACTCTGCCGATTGCAATCCTTATATTTAAGATTTTTTTTCTCTCTTTTTCTGATTCTAAATTTTTTCATCCATGTCCCTGTTACAAGAGGAAAAATATGCAAGCACAGATGAGATTAATTTTGTCACATGAAGGAAAGAAAAAAGGATGGGGGGTGTGAGTTAATGGTTCTTCCAATGATAAGATATATTTAGTGGCTATCTTTGAAGAACAAACTGAATCCACGAAACAACATGCTCACTTGTCTCATGTTTCTCTACATGGAGCACAACAATTGGTAGCTTGTGATTTAAATCTAAATAATATCTATATGAAGATTTGAAGGTTCAGTGTAACAACTAAGGAATCCCAAATACATACATGTTGACAAACACATACATAATGAGTAGCCATTTTCCATGTTCATTACACTCACAAAGTGCTAGGCCTCAATAAATCATGGCTGACAGTTCAACGTATCAAGATCTATACTTGGTGTCTTTTCAATACCACTAAAGACTCGCTTGATTAGCATAGCTAGTACACAATTGCCTAGCATATACTTGACACCTACTATGTGCCAGGCATTGCGTTAGCACTGTTTGTTTTCCACATATGCATTTACTTAATAACTAACTTCTGAGAGTGTGTTGAGTTTGCACTAAGCCTTGAGGGTACAATAGGCCACAAACTAAATAGATAGGGCGAGCTCCTCAAAGAGTGTAGCATCCAGGTGGGAAAGACAATAATAAAGGGCGGAAAGATTATGCATAAATTCAGTGCTGTAAGGAAAAATACTTACGTGAAAAGTTGTAATCCCCACTCCCCAGTGATCAGGGAAACATCTGTGGGGAGTGGAAGATAAGCTAAAGCCTAGAGATGAAGAGGGAAACAGCCTTGCAGAGACTTGGAGTCAAGAATCCAAGATGGGAGGATAAGCATGAAGGACTGGGGAGGATAAATAGAATGGCTAGCTGGACACAGAGGAAGGACACCAGGGGTGAGATAGCGCAACAAGACCCTGAATCCCAGAGAGGAAGTTTGTTTATGTTTTAAAGCCACATAGAAGCAGGAAATGCTTACTGCACAGGTCTGGTACAACCGGATTTGTACTTTTTAACTTAGAAACTGAGAATGTCATACAAGAGTACTATACTTGCCCTACTTCCATTCCTCTGTGCCCCTCCAGCTCCCTAACCCCTCCCATGCACTTCCTCTCCCTCTCAAATTAGAGACCTCTTCTTCTCTAATTATTATTGTTATGCTCTTTCTCCTTCTCCCTCTCCCTCATTTCTCCCTCTCTCTCTTACCCATTGAATGTTGCTCATACACTCATGCATGCATGTGTTTAGGGCTCAGCTTATAGAATTGGAAAACCCATGGGGGAGCTTGTACTTTTAGAGATGATTGTTGTGAGATGAATGATCCCTAGCAAGACTATAGGTAGAGAAAGCATCTAGAACACACGCTGAAGTAGGGAGGTGGCTATGGGCATGGAGAAAGGCGCATGCCTCAGAATTAGCCAGTGGTAGAACCAACAGAACACATGGAAGAGCCTAATGTGGGCGTTGTAGAGAGAGATGTCAAACTATTGCCTCTTCACGATCCCCTTAAACAGATGAGGAGTCTAACTTGTAAGCCTGGGCCCTGGGGTGCCATGCTCCATTGAAGAGTGTTATAGCATCCCTAGCTATAAAAGGAGACCCTACCTCAAAGAATGGTGGGGAGAGGAGAAAAGATGGAAGAAGGAGAGGAAACAGAAAAAGAGGAAGAGGAAGAGAACTGCTGTTTTGTTCCAGAGATTCACTGATCATTCTTGTCACAGCAAGATCCTAGTGTCTACTGAGTTCACATATCTTGGCTTGAGGTCTATCTCCAGCTATAGAGCACACTCCTGAAACGGACCTGCACCATTTTGCCTGGATTAAATTAATACTGGTAAATACGTTGGACCTCATTTTTTCTATTTATCTCTACCACCACAGACCTGAAAGAATAGCTCTCAGGATATCTAGGGGTCTTAACACACTAAGGTTACTGGTCCTTAATCCTACAGTGGCTCCAGTATAATTCTGAAGCAAGACTACATTTAAAAAAAAAAACAACTCTGGCTTCATATTGGCCTCTGACTTGCTACAGAAAAATTCGTAACCTAAACAAGAAACTAGGGTTCCTGTGGCCTCTTCAACTTAACTCACTCAAAGGCAAATTAACACTTACATTTTCCTCTGTGCACTTTCTTGAAGACAATAGCTTAGTGATTTTTTTTCTGAGTGTCTGCCAAGAAATGACAATAAAAACAGAAGGGCTTTGTAATTTTAGGAAAGTGGAACTCAACCAGATAGAAGGTTGGTGCTATGACTGCATACATATATTTTCTGTGGCACTCACCATGGCGACAGTCTTCTTTAACTGGGGAGAATGTCAATAGCACCTCAATAAATCAATAAGTGACAGAAATTATTAATCAGAAATGAAGCTAGTCAGAAATTGAAAAACTAACGTTTAACAAAACTCTGGCAAAGCGAAGCTAGAGCCATGGATTCCTTAAAAGTTTAACTCTGAGAACAGAACAGTCAGCAGAGCTGCCAAGCCAGAGATGGTACCTGAGATGGCTTCAGCAGGGAAAGAGGGAGCCGCAGCTTCCTAATTAACACTTCAGCGGATGCTAAAATGGCCTTAAAGCAGAGCTTAAAAGGTATTTTAATGAGTTTTCGGCAGGGACTGCTGATGAGCCCTTTTTCATAAGTGAAGGGAAATGTCTCAGAATTAACTGAGGCTTATGATCATCATATTGGAATCATATTTCAGGGAAATAAAACCCTTTGCTGAAAGTTAAACAAAAGGCCCAGCAGGAATACTAATCAAGCTTGTATCTTATTCTAATAATTCTAAGAGTCAGATTTCTGAAGCCTAAATATTGCAGTATTGTCTTTTTTAACTTTCCTTCTGAGAAAGTATTGGTGCTGACTCAAAATGTTCTTCTCACACATAGCTGAGACATACACAGGCATGCATACATACATACACACACACACACACATGCACACACACACACATACAAATGCATACATATACACATGCACACACACACACATACATGTGCTCACACAGTGTCTTTACTGTTTCTTCCTTTTAAGTGTCAAGTGGTCACCACCATGCCAGGTTCATAAAACAAGATCCTGGCCAATATGAAATGATAACCTTACAGATACACTGTATTGCAGGCATTCCTTGGGGGTAACCAACATCTCTCTACTTGGACATAAGTTTGCTCAACAAGAGGGAATCCATCCCTGGTAATACAAACCTAACCAACTACTCAGTGATAGTGGCATCATAGCTATTGGAGGAGAGTCTACAACCTCTAATTTACTAATCCACCCTAACCCCTAAAAATAATCTATAAACATTTGTCCTTATACACACAGATAAATTTAGTCTTCATCCCTCATAAAGAAAACTTCTCTTTGCAACAGGGACCACTCCAGAAAACCACAACCAATCAAAATGCAGAATTGTGGAACCCAGTCCACTCCCAAAAGATGCATCTAAAAGACACTCCTTCATCTAAGACTCGGGGAACATAGAAGAAGAGGAAGAGGAGGAGGAGCAGGAGGAAGAGAAGGAAAGATTATAAAAACTCAAGGATTAAGGACTTTGCTATGAGATTGTGTCTCCTAGACATATCAGAAGCTATACCCACTAGGTCTCACCAACAAGGACAATTGACTTAGCAAAATGGAAGGGGAAAGCTTCGTTTGACACTACACAGAACTACAGGCAACTGAGAAAGGCTAGGAACAGGAGAGGTGATGGAGAGCACACAGATGGGTTGTCCATAATATGTAATATATATGCATGCATGCAATGACAATTAGTGAAAAAAGAGGCCATGAATTTGAAGGGGAATGGGAAGGGGTATATGGAAGAGTTTGCATGAAAGAAAGGGAAGGGAGAAATTCTGTAATTATAATCTCAAAAAATAATAGATTGACAGATAGATAGATAGATAGATAGATAGATAGATAGATAGATAGATAGATAGATAGATAGATAGGCAGACAGACAGGCAGGCAGGCAGGCAGACAGACAGGCAGGCAGACAATGGTCCTGGCCCAAGTCCCTCTGGGTTTGTGCTTTTCTTTCCAGGCCCTTTCCTTTGTACTGCAGTGAAGACTCCATCTCCACTTTGATCTTCTTAGGTCTCCCTCATTGTCTTACACATCCCAGAAAACCTTCAAGCCCTCTCTCTGAGTCCTCTCCGTACGGATGTGGAATCCTTCTTGTCATTATCTGTCATTTTAGAAAGAAAGGTTAAAAAGAACTAATACCTTTTCTTTATTAAACAAAGGACTGACTCCTTGTCTGTTTCTCTGAAATGAATAGTTTGGCTCCTCCAAGAGCACATAGTGGTTGGTCTGGAAAAATCTATATTGATGTTCACAGTTGCCTGAAGGGAAAGGAAGACCCTGAGTGTCTCAATTTGGGCAGGAAAGAACTGGCTTTTGATCATCTGTTAGAAGTGTTTTGTCTTCTGGAAAAACTTTAAGATTGAATTTAAGAATGTAAGAAGGAGTTTCTGGTTCAGTTTCTAAAATAAGTTATGTGAGTTGTTTCAGATTCTAAATAAACAAGTGCTTTGTCATCAAACAAGGCAGGCAAGATTAAAGAATAGCTTCTCTCAAAGTCTCTTGAAGAATTTGGGGACTGTGTCTAGACCCTAGGTGGAAGCTGAGGGACAGTGATGAAGATGGAAACACTGGCAGAATGAAAATGGATACACTGTTTCAGCTGCAGCATAGGTAAAGCCTGGGGTCATTAAAGATAATCACCGTCATGACAGACTGCCAAAACTTTGACCTTGCATGAAAATCGCTTCCACAGAAGCATCTGTATAGCAATTTTTCAATCTCAACCTGGTGCCGAGGATCATCATTTCATAATACAAAATGATCCTGTTGCCCTTAGAGACTTCACCTCACCTCAATTCCCACAGACTTGGAAACGACTTGGTGGACAAAAGAGCTTGCTGCTAAACAAGATGACTTGAGTTCAATCCCCAGAACCTATATATTGGAAAGAGAGGCAGGCCCTGGAAAGTTATCCTCTAAGCATATGTGTGCCGTAGTGCACACATACACACACACACACACACACACACACACACACACACACACGTTGAATATGCTCAGAGCCTAATGCAGTATTCTTATTACCATTCTCTGGTTTTCCCAAAGAAATATCGTCATTCTTAGAAAAAAAATTCGTCTCTCCCTTCTCCTCCCTCTCTCTCTCTCTCTGTTTTTCTCTCTTGTTTTTATTAAGTTGCTACATAATATCTAGTTGCTTGCCAATCAAGAATTTTGTCCTTAAACCAGTAAAATACCAGCTAGAGACTGATTGGAAACATAGAATCACAAACCCTTTCCTAGACTTGTTAACCCTTGATCTGCCTTTTACCAGATTCTTGATGGATGGGAACATTCCTTACAGCTCAGGACACCTTGGCCTGGAGAATCTTTCCTGAGGGGCTGACTAGAAGAGTGGATCTGCTGAGTCATCAGTTTCTCCAACTTTATATCCACCTCCTCCTCCCCACTTTCCAAGGTCACAGAGAAGAAGGGAACTGGGGTCATTCCAACAACCCAATTAAGTGTCAACGTACCCAGGAGTATCCTGAGTTTTTTAAGATTAATTTGTATTTTTTGGTTACCTGTGTGCATGGCAGAGGGGGGTTGTGGGTGTACAAGCAGACAGAATGGGGCGTCAGATTCCAGGGCATCAGATCTTCTGGACCTAGGATTACAAGTGGTTGGTTGTGAGCACTGAATATGTAGAGGACATGAAACTGAACTCTGCTCCTCTGCACGAGCGTTACATACTCTTAACTGCTGGGCCATCTGAGAGCCCCTGAGCTCTTAGTACATTCGCATTAATCATGTAATTCTCACTAGTAAATATTACAGAGGGGGCTCAGACTTCTGAGAATGCTACATTAGTCTGGATCTTTGAGTTGCAGTAATAGAAGTTCTAACTCAAACTAGATTGGACAAAAAGGATGAGGAGATTTATTGACTGTTACTGAAAAGTCAAGGCAGAGACAGGCTCTAAGCACAGCCCCAGCCTGTGTTATTTAAACAACACTATAGATCATGTCTTAGTTAGTTACCATTGCTGTAATGAAACACCATGACCAGAGAGCATTGATTTAGCTTATGCATCTATATCAGTTTACCATCAAAAGAAGTTAGAACAGTAACTCAAGCAGGACGGGAACCTGGAGGCAGAAGCTGATGCAGACACCACAGAAGAATGCTGCCTACTGGCTTGCTCCTCATGGCTTGTTCACTCTGCTGTCCAGGCCAGGGATGGCACCACCCACAGGGGTGGCCCTCCCCCATCAATCCCTAATTAAGAAAATGTCCTACAGGCTTGCCTACAGCCGAATCTTACAAGGGCATTTTCTTACTTGAGGCTCTCTCCTCCCTGATGACTGTAGCTTGTGTCAAGTTGACATAAAGCTAGCCAGGACAATTAGGGACCTACCTTTCAGAAGATGGTTTCTCGATAGTGGCTTTCCTCTGTGCCTCTGTGTTTATAATAATCTGTCTTCTCTGTGTGTGCTTATTCTGCAGATGGCTGTGCCTTAGCATAACCTTCACTTCCAGATCTGTCTCTTTTCAGCTCTAAGACTTTCGAAAGAAAGGCTTCTCTCCCAGAATGTTACCTGAAACTCTAAACTTGAGCTTTATAGACAATTTGGACCAGTTTGGGTAACATGCTCATCCTTAAACCAATCACAGGGATCAGGTAAGTGCAGCCTTCAGATCAGCCAGACGTAAACTATAAACCTGTTCTTGAAGCCAGAGTGAGATCAACCCCATCTGGCTTTCATGAACTAAAAATTGTGGGAGGAAAAACTGGGAGCCATGGCAAAGGAGGGAACATCAGCTATTCCCTAAAACACCTTTCTGCTGGAACCCACCAATGTCCTCTCCCTACTCTGAAGCAACGTGGCCACCCATGAGCCATTGAGGCAGAGCTGCAGGTTATCGTCTGGAAGATTCAATTACCCCATTTTACTAGTAATGATACAACAAACTCGTTATATTTAAGCAGTACATTCATAGCTCTGCTTCCCTACCTACAAAAACTCATTAGCCAGTTAGAATGCAGAAGAAATGCCACAGTGAAGTCTGTTGTTACATGGCTAGCTTTGTCCTGGTTAGTGTCCCAAGCCACCTCCTATGAACTAGTGTTGAAGGCTTTGGCTGTGGTCAAAGTTCCCCGAGATTTCCTAATGGCCTCTGGTAAGTGTGATTCTGCCTCAGGGAACTCGATCTCACTTATGTCTCCTAAATGCAGTGCTGTGAGTCACATTTGGAGATGACCAGCTTTGTTCTGTACCATTCAACTCTCAAGTGAACTATTCTGTACAAATCTACTTTAATTATGTATTAATTTCAATATTACTACATGCAGCACACAACTTCTGCCTATTAAAAATTAATCAGGATCCTATCAGTTTTATTTAGTATTCATTCTATGGCAACATTCACTTAAAAAAAAAAGCCTCCAGTTAAACATGGTGTACTACATAACCAGAGCTACCTTCACAAGCCATCTGTCTTTCCCTTCCCGAGTGTCTACAGAAACCAAGAGAGGGCTGGTTAAGCTCAGCACTGAGGACCTTGTTGTTTTAGATTAGTGTTGGGGTTGTGATGCCAAAATTCTATCCTCATTTGGTCATTACACCGTCATCTTCAGTAACCCCACTCTGGACACAGCATGACAGGGATGTCTTTCGATGATGGTGAGAGCCACAATGCTTTATTTCTCTATGCCTATTACATTGTTTTTCCATGCAGATAAGTGTGGAAAATAATGACGATTCTTGAGTAGTGTGTGGGAAGAATCCCATAGGAATACAAGAAATACAGTCTTCAGCTTTTACTTCAAAATCTAAAACCTTTTATCTAATATTCATGAAGTTCCAGGTTCAAATGCCTACTTTATTTAATCCCAAGGTAACAACTGCAATTATTCTCACTTATTGAATTTCATGGCTCTTTCATACTTTAGAAAAATTTGTATACAGGCTCACAGTTACTGAACAATACTTTAATTCAGGAGAGGCACAGCTTTAATCTGTAATTCTCAAGGTCAAATAAGGTACGGAGAAACTTCTGAGGTACAATAATGGTCTCTGTTGACCAATAAATCAGCATTTCAGGACTGAGATGAATAATGCATACTGGTGTGGTCATTGTTTCTTTAATATGGGTGGTCCTGCAGCACCTCAGGCTATTACTTAAAAACATTAGTTTCAGTGGCCTCGGTGTCCATCAACTTAACAGATGATGGCAATGGAGTACACATACACAATGCCATTCTCTTCAGCTATATGAACATAAAATTCACAGGTAAGTGGATAGAATTGAAAATTATCCTGATTGGAATAACTCAAATCCAGAAAGGTAAATAATACATGTTCTCTCTCATTTTGGGGTGCTAGATACAGATCTTAAGGTCTGTTTAGAAGCTAGGAAGGGACCTATAGAAAGTAGGAAGGGACCATATAGTGAGAATGGGGTTGGGGGGAGCAAGAGAGTGGAAGAAACAGTTCTATAGAGGAATTGCAGGCCACATAGCAGGAGCTATGAAGGGGGGAAATGGGGCAGCACTTAACTTAGAAGGGAGCAGGAGGGTAATATAGAAGAATAGGAAAAGAAGAGGGGTGACTAATACTAAGGAGGTGCCCTGGCTAGTTTTATGTCAACTTGATACAAGCTAGAGTCATCTGAAAGGAGAGAACCTCAGTTGAGGTGCTTCCGTAGAGTCCAGCCGTAAGGCGTTTTCTTAATCAGAGAATAATGGAGAAGGACCCAGCCCATTGTGGGTGATACTATCCCAGGGGCTGGTAGTCCTAAGTTCTCTAAGAAAGCATGTCAAGCAATCTACAATAACCAGCACTCCTTCATTGCCTCTGTATCAGCTCCTGCCTCCACGTTCCTCCCTTGTTTGAGTTCCTGCGCTGACTTCCTTCAGTAATATGGAAGTGTAAGTCAAATAAGCTCCTCCCTCCCCAGACTGCTTTGGTCATGGTTGTTTCATCCCAGCAATAGTAACCCTAACTAGGACAGAAGATTAGAAAAGTCACTAAGAAACCTATTATTTTAAAAGCTTACTTAAAAATACATATACATGTGCAAAAATATGTATATAGTTTTAATGCAGTTACCCCACATTGTAGGATATAATGTGTTCCCCTCCAGAAACCTCAGACAGTCTAACAAAAACCCCAGTGCTGGGCAAGGGATACTTCCCTTTGAATCATTGGCTAGGGGTTTCCAAAAGCTTCCCAAAACAATATAGGTATTGCCGTAGCTCTTCGTTACATGCTAGAACGTCAAGGTGGAACCCTATTGCTTAGATCACCCACACTAGCCCTCACAGTGTCGGAAGGTGCTATGCATGGAGCTGAGGGGGGAAAGCTATCAATAACACAATGAAAAGAATGGCAAGATATCCTTCAAGGTGCCTCGTATCTTGGAGACAACAGCCGTCTAACTATACCCAAAGCCCTCTCAGCTGGAGGAAGTACATGCGTCGAACTATAAACCTAGCTAAGAATGAACCTATGGCCGCAGAGGAGAATCTACCACTGCCATAGTACTAAAGCAATAAAGTTCCTAGGGGCCTTCCCAATGCTTGCCCTTATGCCCAAGGATAACTGCAGCTCTCACTTCTGATCAGAGAAGCTTCTTTCAACAGAGACTATGAGAAAGATTCACAGCCAGTCAAATGACAGATAATAAGAAACTATGGCCGGGCAGTGGTAGGGCACCCCTTTAATCCCAGCACTCGGGAGGCAGAGGCAGGCGGATTTCTGAGTTCGAAATCCAACCTGGTCTACACAGTGAGTTCCAGGACAGCCAGGGATACACAGAAAAACCCTCGAAAAAAAGTGAAAAAAAAAAAAAAGAAAAAAGAAACTGTGGGGTACCCAGAACAAATACACTATCTGTAAGTCCTGCATTTAAGGCTCAGGGAACATGGCAGAACTGTGTGCGTGTGCTGGGGAGATGGGCTGTCATATTGTAATAGTCTCAGGACTGAAATGACTACTACACCATAGCTAGCTTCCTCTGGATGTTGCTCTCATGAACTCTCAAAAATATGACTGCCTAGATATTCCGTACTTTGGAGCTAATATCCACTTATCAATGAGTACATACCATGCATGTCCTTTTGGGTCTGAGTTACCTCACTCAGGATGATATTTTCTAGTTCCATTTATTTGCCTGCAAAACTCATGATGTCCTCATTTTTAATAGCTGAATAGTATTCCATTGTGTAAATGAACCACATTTTCTATAACCATTCTTCAGTTGACAAACATCTGGGTTATTTCCAGCTTCTGTTTATTACAAATAAGGCTGCTATGAACATAGTGGAGCACAGGTCCTTGTGGTTTGGCAGGGAATTTTTTTTGGATGTATGCTCAAGAGTGGTATACCTGGGTCTTCAAGTAGAACCATTTCCAATTTTCTGAGGAACCTTCAGATTGATTTCCAGAGTGGTTGTACCAGTTTGCAATCCCACCAGCAATGGAAGACTGTTCCTCTTTCTCTACATCCTCACCAGCATCTGCTGTTACCTGAGTTTTTGATCTTAGCCATTCTGACTGGTGTGAGGTGGAATCTCAGAGTCATTTTAGTTTGCATTTCTCTGATGACTGAGGACTTTGAACATTTCTTTAACTGCTTCCCAGTCATTTGAGATTCTACTGTTGTGAATTCTCTGTTTAGCTCTGTAGCCCATTTTTTAATTGGGTTATTTGGTTTTTTGGAAGTTTACTTCTTGAGTTCTTTATATATATATTATGGATATTAGCCCTTTATCAGATATAAGGTTAGTGAAGTTTTTTTCCCCAATCTGTAGGTTCCCTATTTATCCTATTTATGGTGTCTTTTGCCTTGCAGAAGCTTTTCAGTTTCATGAGGTCCCATTTGTCTATAGTTGATCTCAGAGCCTGAGCCATTGGGATACAACCCACAGACCATAAGAAGTGAAACAAGCAGAAAGGCTCAAGTAAAGGTGCTTCAATCCCACTTAAATGGAGAAGAAAATAATCATAGGATGCAGAGGGAGGGAGAGGCCTACATGGGAAAGGAGAGAGAAGAGGAAAGGGGAAACAGGATCAGGTAAGGGAGGAGAGGAACAGAAGAGAAGCCCAGAGGGCCAGAAAAATGAATGGAAATAAGCAGCTGGGGGCAGGAGGGAGGAGGTGGACCCTTTAGAAAGTACTAGAGACCCAGGAGGTGAGAGACTCTCAGGACTCAATGGAGGTGACCTTAGCCAAAATGCCCAACACTGGGGAGAGGGAATTTGTAGAGTCCACTTCCAGTAGATATACAAGGCCTCAAGTGGAGGTTCTGGGTTACTAACCCACCTTCAGAATTTCTGATCCAGAATTGTTCCAGTCTAAAAAAACAAAACATTTTGCAGTGACAAAAATGGAGAAGAAACTGAAGAAAAGGCAGTCCAATGACCAGCCCAACTGGGGATCCATCTTATAGTGGGGTGGGCACCAAGGCCTGACACTGCTACTGATGCCATGATATGCTTACAGACAGGAGCATAAAATGCTAGGCCAGCATATCAGGTAGGCAACTGACCTCATAGAAGTTGAGTTAAGCTAGCAGAGATAACCAATGAAATAGTAGTGGTAGGAAAGAGATACAGAACTGGGCAGGGAAGCATCCAGGCTCCCACGAGGTATGGGAGGATGAGTGAAAAGTGAGTCAGGAACCCCTTTTTTCTTTTCTAGTATTCTCTACTCTCTTCACAGATCAAGTTTTTCTGCCTCTCAATCACAGAAAGAAAGAAAAAATAGACAGCCACAATTCCCCATGCCAAATGAATGTTCTGAATAATCTACAGAATGACCTATGACAGATTAACCTTTTATTTTGAGTGGGTTTATTTAACAAATATCAAGCAACAATTAAAGAACAAATATCAAGTAGCAGATAGATAGATAGATAGATAGATAGATAGACAGACAAATGATAAATAGATGATAGATCAATAGATAAATGACAAATAGATGATAGATAGATAGATAGATAGATAGATAGATAGATAGATAGATAGATAGATAGATAGATACAACAGAGAAATAGCCAAACAGCATCAAACCAGCATTTCAGAACATCCCACAGGGACACCTGGAGTAGCATGATCAGGAGAACAAACGAAGGTAACAGCAAATCAGGGTCTTACGATATTCATCAGGATTTTACTGGAGACGTTAAAGCAGTCAATTGGCTTCTCAGATGAGCTTTCTCTCCATGGATGAGCTTCCAGCTCCTGTTTTATGCTGTGGGGTAAGTGATACTAATGGCTACTGGAAATGTTTTACCTTCTTGCTGTTCTCAAGGATGTGATCCTCTTAATGCTCTTATCTTTTTGCTCTTTTTCCTTCTCCTGGTTACAGAACAACAGAGTCACCCTGACCCAAGACAGGGAAGTAGAGTTAGAGGAGATCAGCAGGGATCCTTCTCTTCCCCAAAGTTGACTTTTAACAGGTTAAAAGCACATGACAACTTACAGATATAATTTACATTACAATGGTGCATGTTGGCCTCAATTTCTAATATTTGAGTGTAACAATATGAAAAGCCATCTATACAAAATTGTCCCTGAGAAGTGGGAACACATAAAACAGAAGGTTGGTAGGATACATCAATTCAGAATAGCAGACAATTGCCAAATAAAAAGTAACGACTACAGACCAGACAGAGGCCCTAAGGAATATTGTATTAGTTGTGGATTCTCCACATAAACAAAACAATAGACAGCATCGAGACAGAACCAGAGATGGAAATAACAGAGATAGAGACAGAGATAGAGATGAGTATGAATTGCAACTAGGGAAACTGGGAAGTACAACGATCCTGTCAGCAAGTTGATGGACCAGGAGAAGCCACAGTCATTTCCAGGAGAAGACTGATGTCCACCCAAGCAATCAGATAGATGAAGTTCTCCTCTATTTTGTTCTATGTGGGTTTTCAACACTAAACGAGACAGTTAATTGGCTTTCCTCGGTATCCTGACTCAAATAGTTATCTCCTCCAGAAACCACTTTACAGAGTAAAATAGTTTTTCCAGATGTCTAGGTACACTGGAGGCCCATCAGGGTGACATATAAACTCTACCACAAATAATACAGACTCTCCTGTAGTCTGTACAAATGTATTTAATTAAAGTATTCATCTAGTGATATATAATGAAAATATAGCTAAATTATATTAATAATAAACTCTACTCAGAAGGAAAGTAGAATGCCAAGCAGATACTTTGCCACAAAAAAAAAAGAAAGAAAGAAAAGAAAAAGCATTTCTGTACTCCAACTGATTGAAGGCTCCTCTTTAAAAAGAAGCAAGTGGATAAGCTCTGCAGCCAGTCTCACAACACCCAGGCCCTCTGAAACTCTCAGGATCAGAGGCGAGGGGGACCCAACATCTGTTCCAACACCAGGAGTAACTGGGACCTGCCGGACCAGGCACACAGGAACTCCACCAGCAGAGTGACTCGGGTTCCTTCCAGTGTCTCTGGGCTGGTGTCCAGAGCAGACCTTGTAAAGCAAACTTTACACCCAGTCCCACAACACCCAGAGGAAGCTGCTGCACTCCCAGGTTCCCTAACAAGCCCAAGGTCACAGGATCCCAAAATCACTGGGCCACAGCAACTATCTGAGTCTTTGGAGTTCTGATACAACTAGGATCACAGGAAGGACTGACTCCAGTCAGAATTAGCAAAGGCAGGTAGCCCTAGAGATAACCAGATGGCAGGGGGCAAGCATAAGAAAATAAACAACACAAACCAAGGTCACTTGGCATCATCAGAACCCAATTCTCCCACCATAGCCAGTCCTGTACACACCATCACACCGGAAACACAAGATTCAGATATAAAATCACTTATCATGACAATGATACAGGACCTTAAGAAAGACATAAATAGCACCCTTAAAGAAATACAGGAGAACACAGGTAAAGAGCTAGAAGCTCTTAAAGAGGAAACACAAAAATCCCTTAAAGAACTACAGGAAAACACAATCAAACAGGTGAAGGAAATGAGCAAAACCACCCAGAATCTAAAAATGGAAATAAAAACAATAAAGATATCAGAAAGAGAGAAAACTCTGAAGATACAAAACCTAGAAAAGAAATCAGGACTCACAGATGCAAGCATCACCAACAGAATACAAGAGATAGAAGAGAGAATCTCAGGGGCAGAAGACACCATAGAAAACATTGACGCAACAGTCAAAGAAAATGCAAAAAGCAAAAAGCTCCTAACCCAAAACATCCAGGAAATCCAGGATGCAATGAGAAGACCAAACCTAAGGATAATAGGTATAGAAGAGAGTGAAGACTCCCAATGTAATGGGCCAGTAAATATCTTTAACAAAATTATAGAAGAAAACTTCCCTAACCTAAAGAAAGAGATGTCCATGAATATACAAGAAGCTTACAGAACTCCAAATAGACTAGATCAGAAAAGAAATTCCTTCCGTCACATAATAATAAAAACATCAAATGCACTAAACAAAGAAAGATTTTTAAAAGCAGTAAGGGAAAAAAGGCAAGTAACATATAAAGGTAGGCCTATCAGAATTACGGCAGACTTCTCACCAGAGACTATGAAAGCTAGAAGATCCTGGGCAGATGTCATACAGACCCTACAAGAACACAAATGCCAGCGCAGGCTACCATAGATGGAGAAAACAAGATATTCTATGACAAAACAAAATTTACACAATATCTTTTCACAAATCCAGCCCTCCAAAGGATAATAGATGGAAAACATCAACATAAGGAGCAAAACTACACCCTAGAAGAAGAAAGAAAGTAATCTTTCAACAAATCCACACAAATCTAATTCCACCTCATACAACAAAAACAACAGGAAGTGACAATTACCTTTTCTTAATATCTTAATATGAAAATTAAGATCCTGAGTGGGCTTTAGCCTCAGGAATCAGGCAGAACCAGCCGGGAGGCATAGGCCTCAGGAAGTGCAGGGGAGTCGCAGAACTGCAGGGACAGGAGCCTCTCAGCTTCCAAGTGACAGAGCTGGATCAGCGACCATCTGTGCCCCCTCCCTGCTAGGGGAGGGCTTCCCTCCAAGGCGGGCTTCAGCCCAAGGACTCAGGTGAGATCCTCCATTTTGTCTCTGGGGTCTTGCTAAGGCAAGACCAGCTGGGAGGCATAGACCTCAGAAATTGCAGGGGAGTCGCAGGTCTGCAGGGACAGGAACCTCTCAGATTCCGAGTAACAGAGCTGGATCAGCGACCATCTCTGCCTCCTCCCTGCTAGGGGAGGGCTTCCCTCCAGGGCGGGCTTCAGCCCAAGGACTCAGGTGAGATCTGCCATTTTCTCTCTGGTGACTTCCTAAGGCGGGACCAGCTGGGAGGCACAGGCCTCAGGAGTGGAAGGGGAGTTGCAGGGCAGCAA
>JADRCD010230901.1:0-27725 GCA_019843815.1 Montemys delectorum
AAAAAAAAAAAAAAGGAAAACAGACTTTTCATAGAAAGAACACAAAGTGGAAACGTGCTCATTTGTATCAGTGTGCTGCTTTCTTTGCAGCTGAAAAGAGTCAAGCTCAAGTTCCATGTGTGCCAGGAGCAAGAGTGAAGTGCAATCCTCAGGGATGGGTAAACAGCATCATGAGGCTAAGAGAGCCCTGCCAGTCTCCATCATAGGACACTGCCTCACTCCCTTAACCATTTCTTCCCAGCTTTTATCCAAGGGCAAAATCTCCTGAGTCTGTCTAATTATCAAATGTCATGTATTTTGTCTCTAAAAACTTCAATATGTTCTTCACATGATAAGATTTTTGGAGGAGAAACTTCTGACAAATACTTTATCACATCTAAAACAAAAGAAATTCAATAGTGCTATCAAATATTCAATACTTATATTTCTACTTCTTATATAAATGCCATAAATTATTTCTTCTTTTATTTTAAACTTTAATATAGAAAACATATAAGTAAAAGAAAGCCATACACAGAAATTAATCAGACACAAAGACTATACAACTCAGTGAATTTCTATATAATTGGAGTTATTTATTTTTCATACTCTAAATCTCCATCCAAATGGGGTACACATATTGTGGCTAATGTCTCAAAGTCGAGTTATTGTCTATGTTGTATGAAGAAGATACTTTCAACTATTTATTATGCCGTATCTATTCATTTAAATCTTTACAACTGATCATTTTAATTTAATACATGAAGGGACAAGGGTCACATTGTATATGACAACCTACCCCAGATTTGCAATCCCCCTGCCTAAATTCCTGAGATCATAAGTATCTTAGGGTTTTACTGCTGTGAACAGACACCATGACCAAGACAACTCTCATAAAGGACAACATTTAATTGGGGCTGGCTTACAGGCTCAGAGGTTCAGCCCATTATCATCAAGATGGGATCACGGCAGCATCCAGGAAGAAATGAGATGGGACAAGCTGAGAGTTCTACATCTTGTTCCAAAGGCAAATAGGAGAAGACTGGCTCCCAAATGATTAGGAGGAAGGTCTCATTGCCCACCTCCGCAGTGACACACTTCCTCCAATGAGGCCACATCCATTCTAAAAAGGCCACACCCCCTAATAGCGACACTTCCTGGGCCAAGCATATTCAAACCACCACAATAAGATGCCTTAAGAAGCCGAAACAGGGTACAATTGTTTAGAAGACACTCAATGGGAAATACCTCCTGCTTATGTGAGGAAAACATTTGACATGGTCAGTTTTAGGTTCATCTGAAGATAAAACATCTCAAAACTTACCTCTACTCCAGCTGCAGCTAACAGCCACCGTACAGACTCCATTCTACCCCGGGCCTCATCATAATGAAATAAAGGCTTCCCCGCCATAGACGTAGCTCCTTAGATTCACTGAGTATGAATGAATGAATGAATGAATGAATGAACGAACGAACGAACAGATGTTAAATGTACTTTAGGACTACATATTATGGTTAATAATGCAATACTATATCTGTCCTTCTCGAGACTGGTAAAAATTGCAGTCAGATCTTCTTGATCCATATTCTCACCATCCAAGGACTACCATCCTGAAATTGTACCAAACCACCCCCACAATCCTAGTGGTCCTCTTTGAGGACATAAACTGAGCAGCCTAGATCCTACAGTGGCAGATGACCTGGGCACTTAGTAAACCTTGAAAACTTGAGACACCACTGACAAAGGGATCAGAACAAAGTTCCTCCTTGAAGCTTTCTAGCTCCTATGTTGCTTTGTTCAAAAGGTTCTAACTTAGCTTCTAGTCACCTGTAGTACCAGAAACTATTGGCAGAAGTCAAATAGTACATGGGGGACGAGTGTGGGGGTGGGGTGAGGGGGTGGGGATTAAAGAAGACACAGAGACAAGAGATAGTTTTGGGAGGACTATCAGTAAATACTGCAGCCCCCCCCCCCCCCGCCAAGTTTAATGAGTACAACCTTTTATACCCCACAGTGATATGGCAAGCAAAATCACAAGCTAGCAGAAACAATTGGTAACAATTACACAGGATATTTATTCTTATCCAGAGCCCTCCTTGTTCCTTCTTGCAAGGTCAACAGAACATTCAGTTCCTTGTTTTGAGCCTCAAGTGTACTTCCTCCTAATGTTCCATGCATCAGCTGGGCATGAAATCTGGATGCCTGCAAAAACTCCTGCTAGGCCAGCAGACCCTGACTTGCCTTGCCCTTCCCTAGCATGCAGACTTCTACTCTGCTTCAGTAGCAGGCAAATGGCTCCTGATCCCCCTTTGTTATTCTAAGCTAAAGCTGCCTTAGCTATTGGTACAGAGAGACTGTGCCTGTCTTAGGTGTTCCCCCAAGATGGTAGACTTTACTCATCATCAGTACATGAATCCTAACATTTGTGCCCTGTCTTAGGTTGATCCACCTGTGACAGTATCTTACCCGTCTTTGACTACCAGCCTCTGCAATGGGGGATGTAACCTACTAGGTTACAGTGTTGAGCTGTATACGATGGAGATCTGTATGGATGTTCAAAAAGGAACAGAGGACACACAACCACAAGATATAATTCTAAAATCATTAGAGCATCCAAAGCAAGTCCTGAAAAGGCCAAATTAGTAAACAAAGACCAGGAAGATATGCTTTCTTAATTGCTCTAACCATTCAGAGGTAGCCTTTGCAGCATTTAATTGCAGGGACTTAGCATCCTTTAGATAGAAATTCTCTTGATGCAACTGAATTAAATCCAAGGAAATGTTAGTATCGTGCCAGGAATCTTTAAGATGCAAATGTACCCAGTCCCTTCTTCTTGATTTTCATTATACATTTTAGGGGTAGTACAAATTGATTGATATTCTACATGACATTGTAAATGTGATCTCACCTTCAGCCCTTGAACTTCATCTCCTAAATACTGTACTATTCTTTTAATGCATTTAACATTTGTTCTAGCTTACTATCTATATCTTGCATTCCTAAGGCTAAGATAACATTCTTAGACAAATCATTAACAAAATGGGCAATTTGAACAGATTGAGACAAGGCTATGTGTGGGACTGTGAAAGGCAGTCTGTTTTCTGGTTGAGCTAGGTTTAAACTCCAGAGACCGAGTAGATTAACCTGCAAGAGATGGAAGGCCCGTTTGTCATGCTCCCAGACATAGGCTCCTGACACGAGGCCCCAGCTCCATAATTCTGTGGCTATCAGTCACATAGGCTGTCTGGACTCTACCACCAGTTACCTGACAATAGTCAGGTATGCTCCTCCCCACAGTTACCTAGCAACAGCAAGGTAGTCCAGCCCACTATAAAAGGAGCTGCTTGCTCCTCCTTGCTCTCTTGCTCCCTCTCTTACCCTCTTGCTCTTACTCTGGCTCCTCTCTCCATGTGCCCATGGCCTCCCTCTGCTTCTCTATTCTTTTCCCTCTCTCTGCCTTTCTACAATAAAGGCCTTAAAACCATGGACCATTTATGCTCAATGGAATGCTCAATGGAACCTGCCATGCTGGAACAATGGAGCAGGTTTCCCTCTAACAAGCCATGAATCTGACTTCCCACCAGGAGGCATCCCTGTGTTCCAGCCACGGCTGCCAGCTAAATCAAGCAGCCCAACGAACAAGCCACCTGAGCTAGCCAGACTCTCTCCTCCCCACGGTAACCTGCCAGACCCCTCCTCCCTACCCTTTTCCCTTGCTCCCCCTGAGGAAGAGTCTGCCCCGTTCTCAGCTCTTCTGTGACATACAGGGCGTCTGGGATGTTTGAGAGTGAAAACCTCACTACCTTGCGCCTTTTCTCACCCCCAGAGCAGGATCCTGCAGCTTTTCAAGGTCAATGCCCACCCAGAGGTTTGGTGAGGTCTGCGCAGTCAAACTTCCGGCATCCCACCTCGCCCAGCAGCCCAAGCCCCAAAGTGGACGCAGGACCCCATTTTTTATCCTGCAGCTATGGCTGCTGTAGTAGCCGTGGCTATAATAGATATTATAGCAAAAATCCCAGCAATGATTAATCCCAACATTCTCTTAGGCCTACTCAAAACTTTTTGAATCTCTTTCAACACGTGAAAGCTTCTACTGCATACACTGAAACAGTAACTGGAAGCATAACAAATGAAGGTTGATGAAAGACTGTAACAGAAGCTCCTTGCACAAACGTCAGGTACGTAGTCAAATTACAGTCATAGCAAGTTTTGTGGAATGTGAACCCATTCATAGTGATGTTAATTTTCCCCATCAACAGCACATATGGCAAGGAAACCCGAACCCAGTGCTCCATCTCTATCCAGTAGCTGTGTTAGCTGGCTTCACCTCTCCCAGGACCACAGCAAGCTTCTAGACTCGATTCTGCTGAAATCCAGTGTCTGATCCATAACCCTGCTGATATCCTGTTTCCCATTCATTGGTGTCTCCTTGTGTTCCATCCTGAATCCTGATCAGTCAACGATATATCTTCCTTAGCCTGACACTCTACTAGGACAGCTTGTTAGTATAAAATGCTCTCCACAGAATGATCTTACTGTTATCTCGAGTCTCCTTACACATGGCAAAAATGACTAGGGTGGGGAGCTCATTAGAGAATGTGTCTCCATTTGGATGCTAGATACACACTGTTCTCTCCCTGACAGGGAATGTTTGACTACCGTGAGACATTCTGGTAAAGGTCCATTCTTAACAAAACAAACTGGCAACCCTATGCCATGAACAGTATAATCAAATCTTTCTTCTTCTTTCATTATTCATCCCACAGATGGCAATCTCAGCACACATGTTATCATTCACTCTCATCACCCTCCGGATCTCCCCAGATGAAGCTATGCAAGATCAGGGGGTCAGAAACGTAGATCCAATATAGATCTCCTCAAGGTGACATCAGGAAATGGCTCATCACCATGAGCCTCATGAGTTTCATCAATTGCTTTTCTACATGGTGAACCAAATACTCCAGAAGCCACCTGGAACTTTCAGCACCCTATGGAAGAACACAAAAATGCCCTTGTCCCCCAGATTAAATGGGATTAGGACCATACCATATGCCAGTAAGCAGATCCTTCCATTTCACTTGAACATATGTATGTCAAGTTGTAGGGTGCCATAGACACTCAGCAGTAGAGGGTCCCTTGTCATCCAAGGTCAAAAAATTTAAAATAAAAAGTGCATGATCTAAGCTATTTTGTGGCAAAGGAGTACACAACACTCCCTTTTTTATTTTTTTTGTAACTAATTGTTTTAGAGCTCCATGGTCTCATTGCACAATTCCTTGTCCTTGTAGATTGTATGGAGTGCCTGGTTTATGAGTAAATGGTAGTTGGGCACAGAAGTGTGGAAAGCTTGACTTATATACCCAGACCCATTATCAGTCTTAATTATGTTAGGTTGTCCTATAAGCACTTTAAAAATTGATGCCGGGCAATGGTGGTACATGCCTTTAATCCCAGCACTTGGGAGGCAGAGGCAGGCGGATTTTTGAGTTCCAGGCCAGCCTGGTCTACAGAGTGAGTTCCAGGCCAGCCTGGTCTACAGAGTGAGTTCCAGGCCAACCAGGGCAAAACAGAGAAACCCTGTGTCAAAAAACCAAAAATAAATAAATAAATAAATATCGAATAATAAACATGCTTAGTGGCTTCTCCTGTTTGGGCAGTGCCCATAATGAAATCTGAAAAAATATCTGTGGAAACATGCACATACTTTGTCTTAGTCAGGGTCTCAATTGCTGCACAAAACATCATGACCAAGAAGCAATGGGAAGATGGATTTATTCAGCTTACATTTCCATATTGCTACTCATCATCAAAGGAAATCGGAACTGGAACTCAAACAGGGCAGGAACCTTGAGGCAGGAGCTGATGCAGAAGCCATGGAGGTGTTCTGCTTATGAGATTGCTTCCCCTGGCTTGCTCAGTGTCTTAGTTAGGGTTTTAATCCTGTGAACAGATACCATGACCAAGGCAACTCTTATAAGCACAACATTTAATTGGGGCTGGCTTACAAGTTCAGAAGTTCAGTCTATTACCAACAAGGCAGGAGCATGGCAGCATCCAGGCACACATGGTGTAGGAGCTGAGAGTTCTACCTCTTGTCCCTAAGGTAGCTAGGAAAAGACTGGCTTCCAGGTAGCTAGGATGAGGGTCTTAAAGCCCACACCAACAGTGACACACTTCCTCCAACAAGGACACAGCTCCAAATAGCGCCACTCTCTGGGCCAAGAATATTCAAACTACCACATACCTTAACCTACCAAATTCAGGTATGTATGCAACATCCATTTGCCACAACTAATTGAGAACTAGACCTCTTGGATTAACACCATAATGAGGTACTGAATAATGCTCAGGACAGGAGATGCATTGGTGAACAATTGGTCATTCAGCTTCCTTAGATGTATGAAAATGTTTTCTTAGGCTTTAATGATTCAAAGCATGTAATTGTTGCACTAACTCAACTTGTAAAAGACCTATCATTTGAGTGGATTTATCTGCAATAGCATTGCCTTCTGCAAGAGGCCCCAGGAGTCCTGAATGAGCTGAGATATGCCCTACATAACACAGCTGGGTGAGTGCTTGGAGACATAGTTGTATTTGAGAAACAGGATCTTCAACCTGGTTGTTATCTGTATCAATGTAAGCACCATTTTGAAAATGTATAAAGCTCTGGGAATGTATTGACTATCAATGTACAGATTAAAGGGACAGGTATCCATCTTTTGAAATACAGCTTCAATAGCTCTAAGTTCTAGAACTTGATCTGAAGCTGAGGGAATAAAAATTTCACAATGTCTTACCCTGATTCACATAAGCTATGGTGCCATTAGATCAATCTGTAAAAATTACCTGAACTCCAGGAATGGGAGTTTTGCCTCATTATTTTAGGGAATTTTAATGCATGCATATTCACAAACTAAAATAGTTTATCTTTAAGATAATGATTATCTATGACTCCAGGATATTATGCAAAAGCAATGGCCCATTCATTCATATTCTGAAATAACCAATCAACTTGCTATTTTGTAAAAGTCACTCCAATCGACAAGGGCTCTGCTCCAAAATACTTTTTAGAATCCTCTTGATCTGTCTGTACTAGCAACAGCTTTGTAGTAAGGAGGCAATACCCTAGGAGGGGAAATGGGTAGATATAACAAAAGTAAAGGAACACCCTGCAGTAGGTGTATGGGCATTGCAAGAACATAAGCAGTTCATCCTTGTACACAGTCTATATACTGCACACACTGTTGCTCAATAGCTTGCTCTACCTTGTGTAGAGCCTGTCTACAAGAAACTGTTAATTATCTTTCAGAAGTAGGATTAAGATTACCCCCAAAAAAATATCAAAGAGAGGTTTAACTTCCTTGCAGAAAATTTCAAGTAAGGTCTAAGCCAATTTATGTCTCCCAGTAATTTTTGAAAATCCTTTAACGTTTTTAATCCATCCTTCCTGATTTGGACTTTTTGAGACATGAAAACCTTGGGATACAATTTATGTCCCAAATAAGAGTAAGGTTGTTCAGTCTGCACCTTATCGGGTGCTATTACTAAGCCCTGTTCTTTTGAGGCCTTCTGTCAATGAACATAAGCTGCTAATAACAGTCCTTCTTGTTTATTGGCTAGTAAAATACCATCTCACATAATGAATTTTACAGACTTCAGGATGTGCTTGTCTAGCTTTAGTAACAGCTTGGTGATGTGGAAACTTATGGGTTCTTTGGAAAGTCAGTTGTATTGGATGGTGTTTTGCTGGGACAAACACATGAAAGACAATTTCACTGAAGTGGACACCAGCGAAAGGCTAAGGCAGACTTGTGAAGGAAAGTTTCACTGAAGGAGACACAGGTGAAAGGATGTTCTTTTGCTAAAGCAAGCATGTGAAAGGACATGATGAGGGATTCTTCACTAATGACATGCATGTATTGGTCCACCTTTCACTGCGTAGTTGAGCTCCATTTGTTGGGACTCCATAGAAAGAAATGCACCAAAATACTTCTGGAGGTGTGCTATGGCTTCTTGTCACTTCCATGGACTTGGGTTGATTGGCAGAGTGATGTCAGCTGAGAAAGACCAGTGGAGGATGCATGATGCTTGGAGGTGGTATAAACAGGATTCAATGGACTGTGAGAAGAGCTTGAGGCTTGCTGGTAGAGCTAGCTATACAACACTTGTTGGCCTCACATTTTTGCTGATCTTCATTTTGTAGAGAGAGGCACAGCCCAAGAGAACTTCTCCTGGTGTCCCTGCCCATCTGAATCCCTCCTACTGACTCCTGCCAATTTGGCTGAGGCCTGGCTGTCTCTGCTAGGTCATGGGACTGCTGCTGATTTGTGTTTGGTATTCTGGCTCTACTGAACTGAACTGCTGGTATATTTGTGAAGTGTTTGTAAGTGGATCGAGCCACTGCTGACCTGTGAACTGAACTGCTGATTTCCTGACAAAGCAGATGCTATTTGCTCCAAAGAACCATTTCTAAACAGGTCCACATCCCCTGTATCCTTTCTTTTCCACTATGTCTGGTGGGTAGTGGGCTAGAAGGGAGGTTAAAGCCTTTAAGAACCATCATTAAATGTAGGCTTTGAAAAAGTAAAGCTACAGCTTGGGCTACAAACTTTTAAAATAGAGTGGAGATGTTTGCCACGCCTTGGGGTAAAATCTTTACCCCAATGAAATCTTTCCATGTGTTCTTGAAAATGTATGGAGCGCATGCTGAAAGTAAATCTCTCACAATACTTTTCTCAAAAGTATCTTTGAGTATGGCAGAAGGGGTAGGCACCATGGCTGTAGTGTTCCCATTAATTCCATAGCTTCATTAACTCTCTGGAGATCTTGCAACAGTCTTCATTTTCCTCATTTCTTTTTAATTCCAAAAATGGGAGAATTCTAAGGGGAATCAGAGGGCTCTAGGTGTCCACTATCAAGCTGTTCCTGTGCTAACTCCTCTGTGGCTTTTATTTTTTCCTTTGTAAGAGGCCATTAATCCACCCATACAGGTTGCTAGTAATAGGACTGCCATGGAGCACAGTTTGGCCAGTAGCCTCTATAAAAAATACCCTAACCCAGCCCTATAAGTTCTTTCAGTTGGCATTACCAGTTCCTGAATTCCCTGCCCCCTAATTCCCAAGCCTTGATATGGCAAAAATCCTTGATCAAGCATCTGTCTCGTAACTTCTTTGTGAGGACTGTAAAGGTAACCCCCCATTTTCCTCATCACATCCCGTCCCCATAAATTAACTGGTAGGCCTGGTAGAACATATGGTTAGGACATACCTTCGTGGTCCCTCCTCATCGTTCCAGAATAAAATATCACTACTCTGTTCCGGACATTGACTTTGACCAATTCCTTGTAGTTGTATAACCGTGGATTGTTTTGGCCAAGCCTGAGGTCACTGATCAGCCATAGGCATTGAAACATCAGTCCCTGTGACCAGTAGTCCCTGAAACTCTCTTCAATTAATTCTTAGCATGAGGTCTAGGCTCTGAGCCCCTCTTGCTTGTACCCAATAAGCATCCGAAGATCAAAAACCTGCATTTCCTGTTCTATCCTTTTTTGGAGTATTCTTAGTTTGAACTTAAGGGAGTAATAATAACATGCCAAACGAGGCCCTGACCGAATAACTGAAATCCCAATAGTGGAATGTGTTATAATTTTGATTTCTCCAGTATAATCATTATCAGTAACACCTGGCTCCACTCTAATACCCTTCATGGTAACACTACTTCTTCCAAGGAGCAGACCTATGGTACCTGGTGGTAAAGGACCATACACTCCTGTAGGCAGGGTTTGTACACCCATTTCAGGTGTTAATGCTATGTAGGTAGGGGGACTGAGGTCCAATCCTGTGGTTCCTGAGGAAAGAAGTTCTATAGCGCCCCATAACACTGCTGCTTCAGGCCTGGTGCTGGTCTCCTCACATTACTCTGAGGGAGAGGAGTTCCCCAAAAATTTCTTTTGGACTTGCATTCATTAGCTCAGTGTTTTCCTCTCTTACATCTAGGACATCATTCTGGCTGTTGGCCATCCTGGGACGAATTCTGAGGCCTAGTCCCGTTTTTATTTTGACACTATTTGATGTCCTATTTGTCCGCAACTTCCAGCAGGACCAGCTACTCTACTTTTATTTGATTTTCTTTGCTGAAGCAATAGCTCTTTTACTGTCTTTCCTTGCAGAGCAGCTGCCATAGCAACACCCTGGGTGTATGAAGGGCCTATGTCAGAACATAATCTGATAGAATCTGGCAAATTTCCCTTTTTCCTAAAAGGTCGCGATGCTGCCTGCCTGACATACAATATTAGCATTCTCATAGGCGAGCTGCTTCACCAGTAACAGACCTTCCTCAGAATTTCCTATAAGTCAGCTTGCTGTCTGCAACAATCTGGCCATAAAATCTTGAAACAACTCCTCTGGACCCTGCCTAATTTTAGATAAATCCTCAGTTCAGTCTGCCTCCCTGTAGAAGGTCGCTTATACCAGGTCTTCTTAGCTGCACTATTAACCTGCGCATAAACAGCTGGATTAAAATTTAACTGTTGAGCAGTCTCAGGATACTTATTGCCCTTCTCCTGCTAGCATCTCAAATGTAATAGGTACCTGCTGTGCTCGATTGATCTCCTTGATCTCCTCAGTATTTTGACATTGCTCAGCAAATTCTAATTTCCATAATAATAAAAAAAATCTCCTCCTGACAAGCATGCCCTTGCCAATTGCTTCCAATTCCCAGGAGGGAGAGCCTCCATGGTCAAGGATTCAGAGCACAGCCTGAGTAAATGGGGCTGCTGGCCCATACTGTGTGCAAACAGTTTTTAATTCCTTTAACTGTTAAAACGGGAGAGGCTGATAAGCTCTGACTCTATTACCTTGAGGATCAATCTGTTTTATAAGTGGAAATGGAAGATGAAATCCCTGAACATCATCTCCTCTCTTGGTAGTCTCTTTCAAGGTCACCTGTAAGGGGGATAAAAGCTTCTTTTGTCCAGTCAAAGGCTGTCTCCCACACGGTTTCTGCATTACTACTATGACCAGTGGCTCTGGTCCTGGAAGAGGATCCAGTTCAGCTATGAGGATTTGGATTTTACTAGCTCTCAGCCTTGGAATCCACTCTGAGGGTCTCAAGAACTCCTCTTGTGCTTGCCGAGCCTGTAAATGCTGCATTTGCAATAGACAATGAAGTGAGAGCCTTTTGTACCTCTGTAACTACCTATCCTTGGAAGGAATTTCCAGTTCCCCCAAGGCAGTAAGTGGCGAAGAATTCTTCTCCCTATGATATTTAGCGGCTTTTCCTCTTTCACCGGGAAGACATTTCCCACACCTAGGTCTCTTCTTCTTTCATATAAGATGGTGCTCAAAAACTGGATCAGTATATACATGCTCAATTGTAGGAGTAGATGGCTTAGTTTTACTTTTTCCCTCCTTGGCCAAAGGATCCCCAAAGAGAGCTGCTTCTCCAAAACCCACTTCTCCTCATGTCTAGGATCTAATCTATCCCTAACAAAAGTCGAAAAGTCTATAGGCACTTTACCTGGTCCATGCACATCATAGTAGTCTTGAAGTCTTTCCCCAACCTTCTTCCAGGTCACTAATTTACTGTGCCTTCCTCAGGTAACCAAGGACAACCCTTCTCTACAAAGATCTAAAAAATTCTGTAATTGCTGTTGTCTTACTTTAGTCCCGTGAGCATGAAGCATATTGTCAAACATTTGTACGAAAAATCATGGCACTGTTTCCATTTCCGATTTTGTCTTTTTCTCCCCAGAGTTACTCACTGCACCCTTACCTTTTCTGAGCTCACTTTTCCAAGGTGTCCTTCACTTGATTCCTAATTCTCAGTCCCCTGTTGGGGTGACAGCATACCAGAGGCTGCTGACACAAGTCCAACACTACCTGTGAGGATTAAAAAAGACAAAGACAAGGGATCATTTCAGGAGGACTGTCAGTGTATACTGCAGCCCCAAGTTACTGAGTATAACCTTTTTATACCCCATAGTGCCATGGGAAGCAAACCCAGAAGCTAGCAGAAACGATTGGTGACATTTACACAGGATATCCATTCTTATCCAGAGCCCTCCTTATTCCTTCCACTAAGGTCAAGGTTCAGCTCCTTGTTTTGAACCTCAAGTGGACGACCTCTTCCTAATGATCCATGCATCTCTGGGCTAGGAAATCTGACCACCTTCAGAACATCCTGCGAGGCCACCAGACCCTGCTTAGCAGGTAGACTTCTACGCTACTTCAGTAGCAGGCAAATGGCTCTGGATACTGTAGCCAAAACCTAATTTGTCCTTCCCGCTGCGGAAGAATATTTTTCTATACAACTCTATTTCTCACTTCTGTATGGTTGATGTTTTTAGGGCCCAGTGAATAAAGGGCAGGTATCTATACAAACACAAGAACACAGAAAACCCGACATTCAAATGCACTTCATTTGACGCTGAGTTCTTGGAGTTTTCCCACACACATCTTTAGCAAACTCCTCATTATCATTTATTAGCAAGGTGGAAAATTCTCACTATATGTTCTAAGTATCATGTTCAAGTTTTAATATTGTGGGAAATCTCAAGAGCCTGTTGTGTATGTTGAAGATAAGCATTTTGGGTTCCATTCATACTGTGCTATGCACCTGTGACTTGGGCTAAGATTCAAGATACATGCCTTACGGGTCCTAGCCATAGGAGGGCCACAGCTTGCTCTTTTCCACAGTACCCCTGGACTACTGACATTCTGAGTCTGATAATCTTTGTTTTAGAAGTCTACACCACCCATTGGAGGATATTTACTAAACAACCTCCAGTATTATAATGTAGTGTCCCCTAACACTCAGCTATATATGACAACTGAAAATACTTCCATACTTTGTCAATTGTTCTCTTGGAGGAATACCTCTATGCCACTTCCCTTCAGGTTGAGAACCACTGCTCTCTTCTGTGCTGCCTGAGAGAACAGAATATAGGAAGGAGCCAGAAGGAACCCCAGATTTATGACCAGGCATGGTCAGCAGTAGGCTCAGGCAAGTTGTGTATGAGGAGCATACACAGAAGCAAAAGGTTCAGCACAAGCAGGCGTTCAGTTATCCAGACTCAGAAGCCCAATTCCAGATTGCTGGGTTACTCAATCTTAGACACACACACACACACACACACACACACAGAGCTTACATGCAACACATCAGTCTGGTTGTTTTGTTTTGTTTTTAAAATCCAAAGCAAGCTGGGCATAGTGGTGCACTCTTTTAATCCCAGCACTCAGGAGGCAGAGGCAGGTGGATCTCTGTGAGTTCAAGGTCAGCCCGGTCAATAGAGAGAGTACCAATATAGTCAGAGCTACAAAGTGAGACCTTGTCTCAAAAACAAAAACAAACTGCGACTTTTTTTTTTTTAAACATAACAAGCAATGCTGATAGCTGGTAGAGAATGACACACCAACTCAGTCTGTTTTCTGCACTAAACACATTTAAGTCTAGTCTTGACGGACTTGTGCACACATGAGAAAGCAGAATGTGTCTTGAAATGGCTGTGCTTTATGGCTCAGGAGTCATCGTCCCCTTAGTTGATCATACCAGAGCTGGAACACATCTGCCAGCCTAAACAGGAAGCACCTGCCTTTTCTTTGAGGTGGGATCCTACCTGCGGGGTCAGCCTCATGCAGCTGTTTTCTTACACCTCAGAACTCAAGCTTCTTATCCGTAGTTCATCATTCTCCCTCACCATTGTCTAATAAAACTGCCTGCAAAGCTTGAGAGACAGCTCAGCTGTTAAGAAGAGCACCTGCTATTCTTACAGAACGCCTGAGTTGGCTTCCCAACACCCTTATCAGATGCCTCACAACTGCTTACAACTCCAGCTTCCAGAATCCAGCAACCTCTTCTGGACTCTACAGGCACCTGCACATACTCATGACTAATTCCACACATAGACACAGACGTTGACACGAACACGTAGTTATAAGTATCATGTTCTCCATCCATTTCAATGTTCCCCTAACAGGCACCATGGGTTCTTTGAGTTCTGGTTTGCCCTTTACAGCCCTTAACAGTGTGATTCTTTTCACAAGGCCTCTCCGAGAGTCTGAGATTTTCCTACATGAATCATGTGTTACATTCCTTCTCCTCTAATGCAATCCTGCCTCCGCTTGCTGGGTTCCATGCCTAGTTAAATATAAGCACCTGCTCCATTTAGCTGAGTTTCCCCTCACGACTCCCTACATAGTGAGCTGTAGGGATTTGAGGAACTCTGGATTTGAAGCTAGTACTGTCATTTCAACTAGTTTCTTCCTGTTCGTTGCATTCTTGGTCCCTGTTTATAGCCTGCAAAGACAACTTGCTTCCCAGTCCCCACACAAAGGGATCCCCTAGCAAGTCAACATAGCATTTTAGTGTGTCAGGTTCCGCATTATTTATTCCACAGCCAAGAACAGCACACGGCTCTGTAGCTAGAGGCAGCCATCTCTCACAGCATTCTCTTGCCAGGAAGAACAGACTTAATTCAGTAGTAAGCTCAGACCACACTAATACAGTAACACTCTTCTTTAGTAGTTGGCTATTTATTTATTTATTTATTTATTTTGTTTCTTTTTTTGTTTGTTTGTTTGTTTTTCAGACAAGGTTTCTCTGTGTAGCCCTGGCTGTCCAGGAACTCACTCTGTAGACCAGGCTGGCCTCCAACTCAGAAATCCGCCTGCCTCTGCCTCCCAAGTGCTGGGATTAAAGGCGTGCACCACCACCGCCCACCACCACCTGGCTGGGCTTGGCTATTTAAACAACCACTCCAATGGTGGCAGTCTCCAAGGGCTAGACAACTGGCTCTACAGTTGAGAGTGTGTGGTGAGCCTACGGCGGCGGACCAAAGTTTAGCTCTCACCATCTACATAAGCAGCTTTCAACCACCTATAACTCCAGAGCCAGAGAATCCACTCCCCACTTTGGATCTCAACACACACACACACACACACACACCCCACAGGGCAGGGGGTGGAGGGAGAGAGAGAGAAAATGCAAATCTATTTTTAAATGAATAACAATAGCAGTTTCCTACCTTGCAGAAATAGTGGGTTTTTTTAAAGCTGCACGCTTTCTTGTTGGCAACCTTGAGGAGAGTATTAACTCAGGAATTTAGAACTTGTCTGCTGGAGTGGGGAATGTGGCATTTCAAGCGAAGAGCACTAATTGCTCTTAAGGTTGCCAAAGTAGGAAATCTAGGTCTTCTTGCTTCACTCTCCTAACTTTCTTTACATTTCCATTTTATTATCCTTTTGAGACTTTAAACCCTGTTCATCTTTGGACTTCTCATTATTGAAGGAGCAGGAATGGGAAGGAGGAGGAATAGGAATAGAAAGAGAACCCAGGGAAGTAAACAAGTGTATCTGCAGGAAGAGGGGGGGAGGAAGGGGAAAGGGGAGAGGAGGAGGAGGGGGAGGAGGAGAGGAGGAGGAGGCAGAGGAGGGGGAGGGGGAGAAAGGGGAGGAGGAGAAGGGTGAGGAGGAGGAGGACATAAAAGTAGATGGTTTAGCTGGTAAAAGTACTTGCCCTGGAAGCCCAAAGACCAACATTCCACCCTCAGATCCTATGGTGGTGTCAGACCTGAGGGAATGTCTGGTTAAAGCATGCTGTATTTAGAAGTGCACAAGGGACTGGCCACAGACTGCCTCCCCTAAGCTGGGGTTTCAGAGAGCAGTCCCTCACTGGCTTTTGAGTTCCCTTTTATGGGGAGGAGTTAGGGTAGATAGAAAACAGCCTGATAGATAATTGGCTGATAGCACCTGGATAGAAGGGGGGGGGGGGGGGACTCAGGGTTCCAGGCCACTTGTGACAGAGATAAGTGCAAGAATACATCATGTGGCCGGAGCGCCATTGCCAGCTACCCAAAGCAAAGCAGTCCTCTAACCATGTAATGTGAGGTGGCTCACGGGAGCCTGCACTTACACACATCACAATACATGCAGCATATGTGGTAAGCAACTGAACTGACTACAGCCTAGCCAACAGACCAGCCAATTGATTACAGCCTGGCTAGTTAATTGTTTATAAACAATCATTGTTGGGGTCTTTATTTAATTTAACTTTTTACTTAGTCACTTCAAATCCTGCTCACTGCTCCCCCCAGTCACCTCCCTCACAATCCTTCTATCCTTCCTCCCCTTCTCCTCTGAGCAGGTGGGGGACTCCCAGGGTATAACCACTTCCCCCCCCCTGTCTCCCCCCCCCCCCCCCCCCCGCCCCTCTGCTGCTAGACTAGGTGCTTCCCCTCCCACTGAGGCCACATGGTTGTTTTTCTGGGAAGAAAATAAATTTCTACTTTGTGCCCGATCTTAAGGTAGCTAACTTGAACATTGAACATTTCATGTGAACTCAACATGAAGTCCCTATTTAGATTCTGCCTAGAAGACACATACTTCAGGCTGAGAATGCACAGGATAAGCTTGCATTTTCAGATAGCTAGTGACCCCGTTTTCTGTCACCTGTGATGGTTTGTGTATGTTCGGCCCAGGGAGTGAGTGGCACTACTAGAGGGTGTGGCCCTGTTGGAGTAGGTGTGTCACTGTAGGTGTGGGCTATAAGACTCTCATCCTAGCTGCCTCAAAGCCGACTTTAGATGAAGATGTAGAACTCTCAACTCCTCCTGCACCATGCCTGCATGGACGCTGCTGTGTTCCCACTTTGATGATAATGGACTGGACCTCTGAACCTGTAAACCTGTACCAATTAAATGTTGTCCTTGTAAGAGTTGCCTTGGTCATGGTGTCTGTTCACAGCAGTAAAACCCTAAGACATCAACCCATCAAATTCTCTGTCCTTGATTCAATTTTTTTTTGCCCCTGGTTCCTTAATTTTTGGCTATTTTTTTTCTTTAAAGACTAACAAAGGAAATCTAAAGATTTCTGCTAGATGCTGGGCTAGGCAGCGAACTTTCAGCTCTTGCAGAGGACCAGTTTAAATCAGAGCACCTACCTAATGAGACATGTATCACACAAAATAACCTCAAACTCCAGCTTGGAGGTACCTAACATCTTCTCTGGGCTCCCTCCTAAAGTCACACGCACCCTTCACAGGCTAATAAACAAACAAACAAACAAACTTAATAAAAATACACATGGGGAGGGCAGTGATTTGTGCGAAATGCTACACTCTTTTCTCATGATGAGCTAGATAAGTTAGGGTTTAAAAACAAAGGCTACCCAGTGCCCCAATTTCCTCAGCCGTGAAGGAAACAAGGGGTTACAAATTTTAAACTGAAAGTCTCCGCGCCCCTAGGAGCTGTAGACCTTGCTAAACCTCAGCAAGCTTATAAGGAGAAACCCCCACATCCAAGTGAAACAGAAAGCAACTTTCACAACATAGCAAACCCCAAGGCTAGGCGGAAATTTTCCATGCTTAGAAGCCTTCAAGGCTTGCAGGGAAGACTTCCAAGCACAACACCCCCTGTGGTGCTAGTGAATTCACAGCAGTGGCTTAGCCAGCACTGCGCCTGCGCCTGCCCCCCACTCAGTTTGCCAGCGTCGTCCTAGACCAGTGAGAAGCCAGGCAGCCCACGTGGGGAACTGGAATACCAAACCAAACTAAAAAAAAAAAAAAAAAACCAACCAAAACAGGAAAGTGGGGTGGGAACTTGGGAACAGTAGGAAGAAATGACCAAGCCAGATTATATACGCGTATGAATTATCAAAGAATAAATTAACTAAACACTTCCTAATTTTAAAGGAACTCCCCTCCCCCGCTTCTTAAGGCACTGTCCTCACCTCGCCTCTCTATGAGAAGGAAAAGAAGGGTTGAGATCCAAGACAGCCAGGGCTACACAAAGAAACCCTGTCTCGAAAAAACAAAACAGAAAAAAAAAAAAAGGGTTGCAGTTCTAGCAGTTCTACTGACTTGAGAGGTAAGAAGCAGAATGAGAACGAGGCCCGACATCTGCTGGAGGGTCTGCTACTTTGCAGCCAGTGTTCAGAAAGGCTGTAAATTTGCCGGATTCCTCTCGCAGCCTTCCCCCGGCCTGGGTGTAAGAATCTAAGGGCTGCTAATAACGACAATACAATTTCTCAAGCCATTAAACTCTCATTTCCTCGTTTTCTACATTCTTCTTATCAAACAAACGGAGCAAAGGGCTTCTGCTATGTTCTCTAGGCACAGGCATAAGAAAGCACTGCCTAAGTATAAACACTCTTCCCTGTGCCGAGGACCTGACGTTAAAGTACTTTTTTAAATGCCTAAAAGGCAGGATATGCCAATCTGTAGAAAATGACTGTACCAGTACTCACCTCGCTGGAGAATTCTCTTAGCTCCCAAGGCAGGAAAGAGGTACAAGTGTGTTTGTTTATTGTTTAGAGTGGGCACCTTCCAGGGGAAGAGGGAGGAGTCGCGAAGGGGAGAAGCCACACCCACAGCGTTTAGTGATGGGGAGGTCTCTGCTCTTAATATAAAGGAAAGGTGTTTAACCATTCTAATGCGGCAAGGCACCTGGTTAATATTTTGCGTTTCGAGGTTGATGATAAAATGTTACAGATAACATTTGAAAGTACCACAGATTACATTTTGTTCTCAGTTTAACTCTGCCTGTGGGCGGTGACTGGGCTTGGGATCAAAGAGTTTTGCCAGCGGGCTAAATGGACTGCAGGGACAAAGGCAGATACAAAATTTCCACCCTGAAATTAGCACTGTAAACCAAGAAGCCACAGACCCAAGGGCAGTTTTATTCCGGGACGGGATGGATTTGCAGGTAACACTGGCTTGGTTTGGAAACCCACTTAAGCCAGCAACATTAAGGAGAACTGAGGGTTTTGTAAGCAAGGATGTTAGCACAACTGCTTCTCATTCTTTGGGGTAAAGATAAGCAGGAATTGGGCAAATCGGGGTGGACATGTACATACTAAATCCATGCCAGAATCCAGATCAAAAGGCAAAACCTGATCATTTCTGAACCTGGGCAGTTTTGCCATCTTGTGAAAACATGGATAATTCACTAGTGGTGGTGTTAGCATTCTGTATAAACTCCACCCCCACAGATACCTGGCAGCAGCCAGGTATGCTCCTCCCCAAGGTTACCTGGCAAGGGCCAGGTAGGCCTGGCCCTATAAAAGGGGCTGCTTGCCCCCTCCTCACTTACTCCTGCTTCTCTACCTTGCCTCTTTGTTTCCCCTCTCTCCACATTCCCTTCCCCCTCTCTCCACGTGGTGATGGCCATCCCCTACTTCTCTACTCTCTCCTTCTCTCTGCCTTTCCCTACCTCTGTTACCCTCTTTACTCCCCTCCCCATGCCCTAAATAAACTCTATTCTATATTATACCAGTGTGTGTCTGGTCCCTCAGGGGGAAGGGATGCCTCAGTATGGGCCCACCGAGGCACCCCCCCCCCCCTTCTCCCACACCCCACCAGAACATATTCTTATAGCTCTTTCTCTTTTTAGGATCACAACAGGTGTAATGTTTGTGTAGCAATTTATCCAATGTGTAAAACTCTGTAGAAAAAAAACAAAAAACTTCTCCCACCATTTTGCATCTGTTTTCATTTTACATGATCAGTTCAGCAGTTGGAATTTCCAGATGCTCTAAAGTAAATCGCAATACCCTGAAAAGATTCATTCCTAGGATTCATGTCCCACAGAGGAGGGAGAGATATGAGGAGCCCCAAAGGATGCAGAGAATAAGGATTGAGGACAGATAGAAGATAGAGAGGTCAGTGGTAAAAGGATAGATAGATAGACCGACTGACAGTCAGCTGAATTAGAGTAGGGGGCCGCTGGAAGAGGTGCGTCTGTTGAATAAATCAGACCCACAGAGGGATGCCCCATCTTTCCTATGGATCAAATACTGTTTTTTGTTTTTTGGGTTTTTTTCCTACTAGGTTGGAGTGAGTCCTCAATGAGATATTATCTGCAGTAAACAAAATCTGCAGACACTAAATTATAGGTATATTGGGAGTTACTATTGTTACTGTTTTCTTTACAGGAACACACTGGGAAACACTGTCTCAATAGAGACTTATTTTACTTTTTATTGCTGATTATTTAACACAGCTACTTGAGCACCTTAAGCACATGTTCTGCTCATTTCTACATCAAAAGCTCCCTCCCTCTCTCTCTTCCTCTCTGTAACCCCACCTCCATACCACACACACACACACACACACACACACACACACACACACACAAGCCCTAATAAAATCTTGGCAAATTGTAAGAGGCCTGCTTATATAGTTCGTAAGAGTCTGGGAGTATTTTGGTAGGAAAAATGTGTTGGTTATTTTGGTAGGATTTAAGTAGGAAAAAGATAACTTTTTCCCACTGAATAAGCCTTTTAAATTTGACAAGATAGGAAGAGCCCTGGCCATTGTTGTCAGGGAACACAGGCTTTCATAGGAATCTTAGACTCACAGCTAAAAGAATTTTAAAATCAACTGGGCTGTGGCAGCACCTGCTTTTAATCCTTAGCCCAGGAAGGCGCAGGCTGATCTCTGTGAGTTTGAGGCCAGCCTAGTCTATGGAGTGAGTTCTAGGACAGCTAGGGCTACCCAGACCAACCATGTCTCAAAAAACACCCCCCCCTCCAAAAGGAATTTTAAAACCAAAAGGTCTGTGAGCTATCTCAGTAGGTAAAGGCATTGGCTGCCAAGCCTCTTAACTTGAGGTTGAACATAGAGATTCACATTGTAGAAAGAGTGAACTAATTCCAGAGAGTGTCCTCTGACTAGCACACACCTGCCTACATCCCCCTCCCCCAATTAATCAATTAATTAAAGTTTAAAAACAAACTCAGAGCCGGGCAGTGGTGGTGTATGCCTTTGATCCCAGCACTTGGGAGGCAGAGGCAGGCAGATTTCTGAGTTTGAGGCCAGCCTGGTCTACAGAGTGAGTTCCAGGACAGCCAGGGCTACACAGAGAAACCCTGTCTTAGAAAAAATAAAAACAAACTCAGAAGGAAACTCAAGGGATCACTTCACTGGAGTCTGAGAAAAACAACTGGGCAGACAATGTGGGACTCTGAGAAGCTGCAAGTAGAGAGAGATAAGAAAGAAATTATGGTTTCAGAGTTACGGGTCAGGAAGGTAGACAGGTTCAGAATGCAAGTCTCCCAGCATCTTTGGTATGAGTTTGTATGCAGGGGATGAGGATTTGTCCTCAGAACCAGAGAGAGGATGCCCAGAGTGTTGGGGAAGCAGGCATCGGGTTTGGGTCAGTATCCAAAAGGGAGATAGACATTGGAAAGACAGTTGAAGAAGGTGCTTCATGAGCTCCCATCTTATATTTTGAGCAAAGACGTCTGTCTAACGGCGAGTGTGAGAGTCTAACGGCGAGTGTGAGAAAGGCTGGGAGCTGGGACATGGATTTGGTGACCTTTAAGAACATGACTGTCTTGAACTCTGTCTTGAAAAGAAAACCTTTACTGGATTCTTCTAGGAAGAATCTATACAGAGATGAGATACAGGAAGCTGATAGGAATCTCACACATGTCCTGTGGCTCATGTGTACCAGTACTCAAACACATACCCAAGTAAATCAGTAAGATAAAGGGGAGGTGGCAGTTAGAGGCACTTGCTACTAAGCCCATTGACCTGAGTTCAATTCCCAGGACCCAAGGTAGAGAGAGAGAGCTCCTAACCCCTTGTCCTCTGACTTTTCACACATGCCACAGTGTGTCAGAGTGTGCTCCTCACCAACACCCCCACCCATCCAAGAAAAGAGAAGACAGGGGATGGAGAGATGGCACATTGCTTAAGAACACTGGCTGCTCTTTCAGGATTTAATTTACAGCACCTATATGGCAGCTCACAGCTGTTTATGAATCCAGGCCCAGAGAATCTGACACCCTCATGTCAATGTATATGTAGGCAAAAACCAACAATGCACATAAAAGAAAAATTTGAAAAAAAAAGTTACTTAAAAAAGAAAGAAAGGAAGGAAGGAAGAAAGGAGGAGGTGTCTAATTTTTCCTGAATTAGAACTGAAAAGGTGGAAAGGCTTAGCAATGAGGACACATGAACACCTGCATCAGGCGAGGATGTTCTAGAGCCTGTAAATACACATCTCAGTTGGAGAGAGCAATTGGTCCCTTAGCGTGTCTTCAGGTATATTGTGTTTCTTGGTATTTTTCCCATTCGGATGATGTGATCCATTTGGCTAAATCTGTTTTGTTTTGTTTTGTTTTGTTTTGAGACAGGGTTTCTCTGTGTAGCCCTGGCTGTTCTGGAACTCACTCTGTAGACTAGGCTGGCCTAGAACCTGGAGATCCACCTGCTTCTGCTTCCTGAATGCTTTGTGCTACCATCATCCAGCCATGGACTTTTCTAATATTAGCTCTCTGGTTCTGAGAGAGGCAGAACAATTGGATATATTCCTCTGGAGGACTGAATCTAAGGGCTTGCTTACACTAGTCAAGGGTTGTGTCACTGAGCTACACACTAGCCCTTTCATATATATCTTAATTGAGTTCTTTGTTGTTTAATATTTTATTTCTGAGCAAGTGTTTAGAAATTAAAATAATGAAAATTTACTTTTTTTTTCTTTCATGATGCTATATAATAAAATGTATTATCTACAGTTCATTCTTTTCTTCCAAAAAAAGTTGGGGACTGGAGAGATGGCTCAGCAGTTAAGGCCACTGGCTGCTCTCTTTAAGGACCCTGGTTTGATTATCAGCACCCACATGGCAGCTCACAAACATCTGTAACTAGAGATTCAGGAGACCCAATGCCCTCTTCTGACTTCCTGGAGCACTGTAACATGGGGTGCACAGACATACACTCAGGAAAAACACCCATATGGATACTGTAGTATTAGTATTTTAATAAATCCTGTCGTGGGGTTATTACCCACCTCAGTGGTGTATGTTCCTGGATGAAAGACACACACACACACACACACACACACACACACACATCCTTAGTGTTTTAATATGCCTTAAGCAGCACAATAGCTGGGCAACTGCCTAACCTCCATGCTGTTAGAATCCACCTCCCACCAATAACTCCGAATTACGACTGCTAATTTCTATGTTCTATCTTGGCTGCACTTAACCCAGTTGAGCAACCCTCTGGGCTATGTTTCCTTTGCTCAGAGCCCAGGGTACTCCCCTTGCTTTTCTATCCCATGGCTGCTCTTGTCTCTACCCTGCATACTCCTAAGGCATGGCATCTCTCTCCTTCCCACCTGCCTCCTAGCAGCCCCAAGGCCCCAGTCCTGCCTCTCTCTCTCTCACTTCTCCCCAACTATTGGTTGCTGGTATCTTTATTTACCAATCAGAATTAACTGGGGGCAGGTTCGCAGAAGCTATGTGCAGACCCTGTCATGTAAACAATTTTCGGGGACCGAAATTAGCATCAGAATACAAGCAGCTCCAGCATATAATACAAATAAATCTCAAGAAACGTAACAGTTTGGTAAAACCAGTTATCAAAATAAGAAGTATGTAAAAGAGACAGAAATCAAGTATGCTTTAAACTTCAAGTACCAGGAAACCCTAGTCAAATTGGGCATACAGGAGTTCTAGGCACAACTTGTCAAGGGTTCAAGTTCAATCTCTTTGTGTCTCCTCCCTCTTCAGTCTGGTAACAGGATACTCAATGCTGCTGCCCAAATCATATCCAGTCCTAACCCCCAGGAGAAGAGTTGAGATATGTTCCTGTTCTCTTCTTGGAAGGGAGAAAATACATTTTCTAGAAATGCACAAATTTTACCTTATTGTTAAACTGATGTCATTTCTTTAAGTAATCACTTGCAAAGATGATGGGATTGTCTCTGCCAGTGTACATCAGTCAGTTGGAGTTGTGCTAACCAAGACTCCCCACAGTATTACAAGGTTCTTGCCTTCTATCGTTGGAAGTCCTCTGGGCATTTTTAACTATCAAATGTCAGCCAGAACCCGGTGATAGTGATGGAGTTCTGAGACTGTTTATTTGCTAAGGAATAAGAGTCTGAAGACTCTAATGTAGAGTGCAATAGAAACTATATTCTCTTACAAATTTGCTTCTCTATTTTCTGATAGCAGAAAATTACTATCACATTTGGTCTCAGGTTTACCAGCCTTGCTATGAGTCCACAGCTGTTAAGAAATGGGCAATCCCAAGTGTATCAGAGGTAACTTACATTAAAACAACCTCTGGCTCCATGTCTCATTTGCAGCCCTTACCTTTCCCAAAACACAAGGTCGCAAAAGCTGTACACTAGCATTAGCTGCCACACTGTCCCCACCATCTTTGACTGTGTTCTGAGCCTATTGTCGTACTCTCCATAATACTAGTGTCATAACTACCGAATGGTGCATTCTATTGTGAACGCTGAACCTGGGGTGGAGGAATTTCTTCTAGCTTTAACACCAAAGTTAAATAGTTGCTATTTCCTCAAAGGGATAATACTTGAGAAAGAGATTACAAAGCTGTGTAGAGGGTTAGCTTTCTCAAAGGAGAAATCCACACCTCCTGGTCCTGCATGCATACACTCTGTCTCTCTCCCCTACCCCCACCTCTGTGTGTGTGTGTGTGGGGGGGGAGACGTGTAAATAATTTTGAAATTTTACTACCCCTCTTTCTAATATAAGGCCATATATGAAACCTTAGAAAAGTATTAACTTTTATAGTTCCTGTTTTTTACTCAAGAAATACTCAAAATTCGGGCATTAACCTGATACCAAATAGCCCCACAGGATAAGAGGAAAGAGGACGTCAGAAGCTTGGCATTCAAAAGCAACAGCACTCAAGTAGTTGAAGGTAGGCTACGTTGTCCCTTAAGTTTTGTCCATTTAAAAGAACGAGGTTGGAGATCAAGTCAAGCTGGAGGTTGTTGGCCATGTCTTGTCTTGGTTTGGTTTGGACAGTTGCTCTAATCCCACTATGTGGCCAAGGATGATCATGAACTCCTGATCTTCATGTCTCTATATCCGAGGGCTGTGATGAGGCTTCCACCACCATGACAGCTCTGAGGCTCCCTGTTTCTGACAGTAGGCGATACCGCTTGACATGAGAGTGGAGGGGGGTGGCTGTTGCTCTTGTCTGCTCTCGCAGGTCCTTTTCCTGTCTTCACTCCAAATTCTTCATGGGCCAATTTCCCCAGAGGTTGTTTACTATTTTGTTTCTATCCTGTTCCATTCTCCTCCTAAAAGATGGGATTATATGGCTGAGCCACCACGCCTGGCATATGTGGTGCTGGGAATGGAACCGAGGATTTTGGATATGCTGTGTACCCTTAATGGAGCTGCACCCCTAACCCCGACAATGCCTTTTGACCTTTTCCTTTTTCCAAGCAGTCGAAACAGTCAGACTGATACCTGGGAAACACCAAGGAAGGTAGTCAGCTAGGTGCTCCCAGGATTCTAGATAAAAGGGAGAGCATAGCCAGAGGTACGGACATCTGGGAGAGTCTTGAGTGAGCATGACCCTGGGCTGGGCCATGTGAAGGGAGTGGGGAGGGGAAAAGAGCGGGGCAGACCAAGAGGTTAGGAAGGTAAAAGGTAGACCAAAGGAGCCAAAAGGACCATAGTAGTGAAATGGATTGTACAGGGAAGGGCAGCTGAGGGAACTGGCAGCCGAGCTTCTGGGCTGGAGGAGTTTAGGGTGGCGAGAAGGACATGTGAGCCAGGAGGCCCCGGTAACAGATAGGGACTGAGGGATTCTGGGAGAACCTTGTGACCACATCTACTTTGATACATTAATTGGCACCTTAGCCATTTATCCCAGGTTTGAGAGCCTTTTTGTTGATAATACATTTTTTTTCCCTAATAATTAGCTCCAGTGTACCTGAACAGTGCTATCTACTAGCGAAGAGTATCTTGTCATAGGCTTCACTGTCTCATTTTGTGTCAAAGGCCCAGGAACAGACTGTTATTTCCTGAGTTCCCTTGTGGTTAATGAATTCTGACAGTAGGATGGTTCTAAGCACTGCAGATGGAAGTCCTAAGGGCTGATTTTATTGGCCTTTGTTCCAATAAAGAATCTGAAAACTGAAACCCACGAGCTTTCTTCTGGGAGACCTCCCACCCGACTTCCTTCTAATCTCCCACAATAAACCTTTGTAAAGCTGGCCTGGTGCTGCATGCCTGAAATGCCAGCACTTGGTAGGCTGAGGCAGAAGGGTCACGAGGATTTGCAACCAGTCAGGGCTACAAAGTTCTGGTTCAACATGTGCCAGAACAAAACAATGTGACAGAATCAGAAAACTACCCAACAAAATGGGACAACCCTGTCCTCAAGAAAACATATCAAATAATAAAATAACTCATGAATAACATTTCAGCTACCCAATATCATAGTAATGGAAGCAGATGTAGACATGCTACTCAGAAACTGTTTGAAACTAAATTAGGAAGGCATTTGGCCTTAAGGGCTGGGAGGCAGTGGAGTGGCATATCCCTTGCCTACTATGCACAAGGCTCTGGGTTAGAGCTCCAGCACCAGACGAACAAGCAGACAAAACAACAACAAAAAATAAAGGAAGATAAATGTTCTGTTTAAATACTGTGACCAAAAGCAACCCGAGGGAAACACTGTTTATACAGCCATCTCCTGACCCTACCCATTCTAGTCTTGTCAGTAGATTCCTCCAGAATTCTTTGCCACTACAGAGTATGAAATTTTGGGTTCTGAGCATTAGAGAGGCAAGAATTGATTAGGTTGTCAAATTTGGCATGAAAGGTTAAGAGTAGTTAGAGGTAGATGAATAGCTCATCAGTTAAGAGGACTTGTTACTATTGCAGAGAACCTGGGCTCAGTTCTCAACACCACATAATGGCTCACAACAGTTGGTAACTCCAGTTCCAGGCATTCCAATGCCCTCTTCTGGGAATCATGGGCATCAGGAATGCATGCAGTACACATCTGTATATTCAAGCCAACCACTCATACAAATAAAAATAAATGAGTCTTAAATAAAAGAGTGGACAGTTGATTAAATGAAGTTTGGTGTAAGGAACTATAGGGCCAGGACCTTTTCATTATGGGGGGGGGGGGGAATGGCTGTGTGCTAGGATGATCTTCTTGCACACTGTGTAAAGTTTGTCTTTGTATTACTTCAAATGTTGATTTCTGTACCAGCAGAGAGCTGAGTACTGTCTGGACTTTGGTACTGTTCTATTTATGAAGCATCGCCTGTTCCCAATGTTTTGTAAACAATCTTCCCCATCACCTTCTGATTGGTTTAATAAAGGACCAATAGCAGGGCAGAAGAGGAAAGGTGGACCATCTGGGCAGAGATAGGAACTCTGGGAAAGAGTGATGCATGGGGGATTCTCCAGCCAGATGTGGAGGAAAGAACAGGTGGACAGGTGTCGGGACTGAAGGTGAGGTAATGGGCCGTGTGGCAAAACATAGATTAGAGTAAACAGGTTATTAAGTTATATGAGCTAGTTGGTAACAAGCTTAAGCCATAAGGCCTAAGATTAATAAATAATAATAACTCTCTGGTGCAGTGGGTTGTTGCTTGTATTCTAATGCTAATATTGGGCTCCCAAGTCCGGTTGCCCCAGAGACCAGTCTGCATGTAGACCTAAGTTATTTCTGATAGTAAATAAAAGCCAATAATTGGGCAGAAGAGAGATAGGTGGGTCTAGGCTTCACAGGCTTGGGGTCAGAGGAGAACCTTGAAGAGAAGAAGAAGGTGCAGGAGGAGGAAGAAACCCCCCCGCCCCCCCACCCCGCCCCGCGCCATGAGTTAGGTGAACCATAAAAATATGGCCCTTGCCATTTGCACCTGGGAGCTGAGGCTACACCACAGCCCTCTGCATACAAATCCCACCAGGAGAGAGCTGCTCTCTCTCTCTCTCTCTCTCTCTCTCTCTCT
>JADRCD010230902.1:0-11040 GCA_019843815.1 Montemys delectorum
GACCACCTCCATCTGGTTAGGACTTGACCTCTGCAGATAGTGCTGTCCCTCTCCTGGAGGGAGATGACTTCCTGGACAGAGGAATGCAGCCACACAAGCCTTCTGCAACAGCTCATAAATCTGGATGGGCTGAGCACACAGGAGTCGCCATCTTCCCAGGACATGGAAAGATTTAACACATCAAGAAGAAAGTAGCCACACAAGAATGCGCACTAGTAAGTTGACACTGACATCAACAAAGGCTTTCCTTTGTGTATAATTAATGTGGAGACTTTTTCGTTTTGTTTTGTCTTTTTTGGTTTTGTGTGAGCTGTTTGGTGGCGTTGGGGACTAAGTCCGGGGTTTCATGAAACCCAGGCAAACACTCTACTGAACAGAGCTATACCCCTACCACTGCCTCTCTATCTTACTTTTTAAAACTTATTTGTACAATTTTATGTGCATGGAGGTTTCGCCTGCATCTGTCTGTGCACCACATGCGTGCAGTGACCTCAGAGGCCAGAAAAGGGCATTGGAGCCCCTGGATCTGAAGTTCCAGATGGTCATGAGCCACCGTGTGGGTGCTAGGACTCAAACCTGGGTCTTTTGAAAGAGCAGCCAGTGCTCTTAACCGCGGAGCCATCGCTCTGGCCCTCTAAGGAGTTCTGAAGCAGTGTTCCTCAGAGCGGGTTCCTAGCCCTGCCTGGAACTCGGTTTGGATTTGGGGTGCACAGCAGTACCCCATAGATCATGTTTGCTCTTGTCTTGTTTGCAGCAAGGATATCAGAGGTCAGAAGAGGCCTTCTTTGTCCTCTTGAGATAATGGGGCTCCATTGGTCATCCATGATGAGGCACCACAGAGCCCTGCAGTCCTCTGCTCTCTATCACTACAAATTATATTAGTGTCCTGGGGCCACCAATCCGACAGTAGTGATTCAGAAACTTAAAAACTGAAGTTTATTTTCTCCCACTTCTAAAGATTAAAAGTCCCAGACCAAGGTTTCTGGTCAAAGCGCTCATCCTGGCTTGTAATCAGCTCTCCACTGTGTCCTCAAAAGGCAGGAAGGAAAGACTGAACTCCTTGGTCCTCTCCTTATCAGGCTATCAATCCTGCAGAGCCCATACTTGTAGCCTCATTTAATCTTAAGTACTTCCTTGCTCCAAATACAGGCACACTGGGGGTTATGACACAGGAATGGGAGGGAGTGTGACTCAGTCTACAGCACCCTGTCCTGTTCACATCCTTTTTGCACACCAAGTACATTATTTCATCCAAACAGCCCCCAAAGTGGGGCCCCATTTAAGCTCAGCCCCGGAGTCCAAAGGTTCATGTCAATCAGAGACAAGAGTGTAAGCATGCAACTGTGGCTGTGAATCCACTCCCAAGGAGGAAAGTTTTATACTCTGCCTGTTTTCAGCCCTGGCTCAACTGGCCTCCTGCATTCGGGAGCCTGTCATGGCTCAGGAGCATGTGGCAGAACTTCCTTACTTCAGAATGGCCAGTCAGGGGGAGAGAGAAGGTGAGAGTAGGAGACAGAGAGAGACAGGGTGTATGGGTATCCGGTGAGCAGTATCCCATAATCCTTTTCAGTTGCACCCCACAACCACCAGCACCAGTGACCTAACCCTCTTCAGCTAGGCTAGACCTCATAAAGAGGCTGCTACCTCCCACAAGCACCATGGGCTAGGAGCCAGAGCCCTTGGTGGTGGTGGGAGCTGGGGAGAATGGGGTGGGGGAAATGGGTAGGTTGGAATTAACCAAGCCAGAGGCAAAAGTCATCCTCCATTTATGAATATGAGAAGGTAGAGCTGTATAGGAGTCATTTTCATTCCCTAAAAGAAAAAAGTAGTATGAAGCAAAGACCCAAGTCATCCCAAGCATATTCTGCTAGATGGTATGGTTCACGGGTAATTCTGTTTGGCTTGATGCTGCCTTTCAGAATGGACAGCGGACTCCTCTACAGCTCAGCCAGGTAGGACTGCACCCCAGAAACACTACCACTAAGGGGGGTCACTTAAACCTTTAGACCAAGTCTATCTTGAAACTGGAGCCGTACAGTAGCCTCACCCTTGGCATTAAGAAGGTAGCTCTGATGCCCTCTTTAATCTTTTACTTTTTATTATTATTTATTTCTATGAATTTAAGTTTGTACCATATCTCCTCAGTGTCAGCAGAGTCGGATCCCGTAGGACTGGCATTTCTAACAATTGTGAGCTCACCATGTGGGTGCTAGGAATCTAACCTGGGTCCTCTAGAAGAAGAGTCCCTGTTCTTAATAGCTGAACTGTCTCTCCAGCCCTCTTTTCTTTCTCTTTTTTTTCCCCTCTTAAGACTAGACTTGCTGGGTGATGGTGGCGAGAGGCTTTAATCCCAGCACTTGGGAGGCACAGGCAGGCGGATTTCTGAGTTCGAGGCCAGCCTGGTCTACAGAGTGAGTTCCAGGAAAGCCAGAGCTATACAGAGAAACCCTGTCTCAAACAAAAACAAAAACAAAAACACTAGACTCGTAGCTCAGGCTGGCCTTAAACTCACCACATAGTTGAGGCTAACCTCAGACTGCTAGTCTTTCTGTCTCCATCTCCTGAGTGCTGCAATTACAGGTGTATGCCACCATGGCTTGTTTAGGCAAGGCTAAGGATAAAATCCAGGGCTACATGAAGGCAAGCTCTCTTATCACCACACTAAATAGCCCAGGCTGGTCTTGAACTCATGTTCCTCTTGCCCCTGCTCCTAAGCTGGAATGATAAACATGTATCAGTGTTGCTACCTTTTTGAATCTTCCCTTTATCTGAAGCACATCTTTAATTCCAACACTTGAGAGGCAGAGACAGGCAGATCTTTACGACTTTATAACTCTGGTCCACACAGTGAATTCCAGGACAGCCAAGGCTACACAGTGAAACCCTGTTTCAAAAAACAAAAACAATAACAACAAGAAAACACACTTGACAGGCTTCATAACACATGCCTTTAATTCCATCACTCGGGAAGCAGAAGCAGGAGGATCTCTGTGAGTTGGAGGCCGGCCTGGTCTGTAAAATGAGTTCCGGACAGCCTGGGCTCTTGTTACACAGAGAAACCCTGTCTTGAAAAACCAAAAGAAAATACACATTCAAGTATTCATGAAGTAGCACCTTACTTCTTTGCACCAAAAACTGTAGCCAGTGGGGTGTGGGTATGTGCATGAGAGAGAGGAATGGGTTTCATGTAAGGAGCAGTGGGGGAGGGGAGGAGGGGCCTAAAATACCTGTCAGCAAGCTAGAGACCTAGAGAAACAATGGTGTGGTTCTAGTTTTAGTCTCTGAGGCCGGAAAAGCAGAAGAGTGAAATCAGCTTAGCTGGCAGCTTAAATGTAGCGTCTGTCCCCTCAGCTCCAGGCTCTCCCTGTAAGAGACATGTACCCACAGGCTCCTCAGAAATGCCTAACCTGCCAGGCAGTGGTGGCACACGCCTTTAATCTCGGCACTTGGGAGGCAGAGGCAGGTGGATTTCTGAATTCGAGGCCAGCCTGGTCTACAGAGTGAGTTCCAGGACAACAATCAAAGGTCTAAGCATCGAGAACCAGTGAGTTAAAGTGCAAAGGTGGGTGACAGAGCCTGCACAGTGTGCAGGTGGGAGTGGGTGGGAGGACCCCAGGGGGAGGATCCTCCTCCTCAGTCCTCTGTTCTCCTCAAGTTTTTGGCCTGTGAGGGCTACTCCTGCTGTCAACGCCATTCAGTCTTGGCTTTTATTTCTGTTCTTTGGCCTCTGTGTGCTAGGCAGGTGCTCTGTTGTCCAGGCACTCGCCCAGGCCTTCCCTGAGCCTTCTAAGCGATAAGTTAATCTCTTCTAACAGCACATCCAGAATAGTGTTTGACCAAGTGTTCGGGCACTTCCTGTCCCAGTCAAGTTGACAACACATTAAAAAAAAAAATTAATCATCAGAGGTTCATACAAGGAGGTGGGTCCTAACAGAAGGCTTCTCTTTCCCACACCATGCTTGGAGTGCAAAGATGCTAGGACCAAACTCGTGTGCGCGTGTGCGAGTGTGTGTGTTAGTCAGATGACAAACAGAAGTGAATTGCTAGATTGTCACCCAGTACACAGGAATTATGGGACAGGAAGAATCTTGCTAACATGTGAATCCCTTCTAGGAGTGATGGCACAAACCTATAAAGGCAGAGCATTCTGGGGGGACCGAGGCAGAATAAAGACAAGTTTGAGTCCAGCTGGGCTTCTTACTGAGCTCTTGTCTTAGGGGTTGGTGTGGGAGCAGATGTAGGTTAGGCATTTCTTTTCTTTTTCTTTTCTTTTCTTTCTTTTTTTTTTTTTTTTTTTTTTGAGACAGGGTTTCTCTGTGTAGCCCTGGCTGTCCTGGAACTCACTCTGTAGACCAGGCTGGCCTCGAATTCAGAAATCCACCTGCCTCTGCCTCCCAAGTGTCGGGATTAAAGGCGTGCGCCACCACTGCCTGGCAGGTTAGGCATTTCTGAGGAGCCTGTGGGTACATGTCTCTTACAGGGAGAGCCTGGAGCTGAGGGGACAGATGCTACATTTAAGCTGCCAGCTAAGCTGAAGGCCTCTGGTTTCCTAACTCCCAGCTGTCCAGTAAGGCTGTGAGAACTCACTGTTTAACACAAAGCCAGGTGCTGGCCAACAGAGGCGGAGGTGTCACCCACCTCCGGGGCACTAGGGCATTGACAAAGCTAGCTTGATGGCACAGCTTAGTGACAGCCTTTGGTTTCTTGGGTTTATCAGTCCCTTTCCTCTTCTCTTTTTTTTCTTTCCCTGGTTGTCGTAGAACTCGATTTTTTTTTTTTTTTTTTTTTTTTTTGGTTTTACGAGACAAGGTTTCTCTGTGTATCCCTAGGTGCCCTGGAACTCACTCTGTAGACCAGGCTGGCCGTGAACTCAGAAATCCGCCTGCCTCTGCCTCCCAAGTGCTGGCATTAAAGGCATGGACCACCATACCTTGTTATCATCGCTTTTCTAACTAGTTTGGTTGCAAATTGTCAAAGAGGCCTCAAAGGAGTGGCCTCACTTAGGCCACTTTAAAAAATGGCCTGAACCTGACCATATCGGTAACAGATAACGTGAGTGAGGCTGCATTAAAACACACAGGGAAGCCATACATAATGAATCCCAAGAGACTTGAGTCACTCTCCTCATTGACAGGGTAGCCATGGGAAAGGGGGCCCCTGGGTCAGGATTCCAGATCAGAGTTTCTGACCACAGAGACGCTAACAGAGCCAGTGGCATTGGGACTTCAGCAGCCTTGTGCAAAGAGCCGGCGCCCCACAACCATGCATTTCTAAGACTAGGGCTGGCTTTGCTGGCCCCTTAGGTTTGCTATGGTGGAGGTGGGAAGGGAAGTTGGGAGCTAGAAAGGCTAAGGACAGGAGGGGAGGAAGCAGCCTGTGAGGATCATCAACAGGAGGAAGCAGCAGAGTGGCAGGGTGGGACCCCTCTTGGCTGACCAGCCAGCAACGGTGAGGCCAAGAACGCCAAGTAGGTCTCTTGAAGGGTTCGCTACTTTGGGTAATTTGGTGACTTGAGGTGAAGGCAGAGCCACCTTCTGAACAATGCACCTCACATTCTTGGTTTTCCAAGCTCTGCTTGCCCAGCCCTAACCTCCGCTCTCCATTGTCTTCCACTCACTGAGGCGCTGGTCAGGCAGAGGGCAGGCGGAAGTGCTGCAAGAGACCCTCTTGGCTTGCTGCCTGGGTCTTCTCCAGCACACACACACACACACACACACACACACACACACACAAAGCGCGCAGCCCCGATGGGGCCAGCGCCTTGGGCTTGCAGTGCCTTGGAGCTGGTGGGGCTGGAACTGGGGGAGGAGGAAAGGGAAGGAAGGAGCGAATCAAACAGAAACCTTCTCATCTTTCTATCAGCAGCCATGCAAGGAATATTGTTCAGCATGGCACAAAAGCGGCACTGAAAATAGCTTCAGCCAGAGCGGGGCTGCCAACCACTGCCTGAGATAACGTCTACTTGGAGACACTGGTGTCTTTGTGGGGCTGTCAGTGTCCCTATTGTTCCCTGAGCCTATTGCCTGGGGAATATTGTTCCCAGCTTTTGTCTCCCTGGTTCACTTTTGTTTGCCTTTACTTACCGTTTCATTCCGCGCCCCTTTGTGCCTCCCATTCCCTCCTTTGTCTGCCCTCTCTAAGCTGCCTGGGGCTGTGGATTGGTGCCCAGGGAGACAATAGGCCCGGCCCCCTCCCAGCCTGCAACCCCACCCCAGCCCGGCTCCTTTCTGCCTCTGTCTTTCCCTAGGGCACCCGAGTTGTTCTAAAGGCGAGGCCTCCAGGGAGGGTGGGGTCCAGGCAGCCCACTCCCTATTGGGAACAGAGAGAACCACTCATGGGATATTCGGTTCCAGGGAAAGTCTGAAACGCCTGGCAGGGGCCCTCTCCCAGGATCGCCTATTTTCTTTTTCAAACAAAATAGGGTTTTCAGAGCAAGGAAAGGAATAGAACTCCCCCGCGCTCTTCCTCAGCCCGCTTTCAGGCGCCCCTTTCTGGCGACCAGGGCGCTTGGGTTTTCTCGTGCCAATCGCCCCGATCAAAGCCATTTGTGTTTATTTGCACATTGGAAATCCTCCGGCCTCCGGTGACCCGACCCCGCAAGGCGAGCCGTAGGGAAGAGGCCGGGTCCCCCAGGGTCAGAGCTGGGCTGGACGCTGAATTTGGGGTGGGCAAGAGGAGAATAGCCCCTCGGACGAAGGGGATTTAGAAGGCAGCCGGGGGCACCCTAGGCCAGCGGGAGGCGCGGCAGGTGTCCAGCTCCAGGCCTGAGACTCAGAGGTTCAGCTAAGAGAAGAAAGGCTTAGGCTGTGCCCAAAAGATCCTGCGCCCGCCTGGCCCAAGGCTTTAACAGGAGACCCGCCAGAAGTAGGGCCAGCGCCCGCAGCCGGAGGCGGCTCCGCCCTTTCATTGTTCCTGTCCCAAGGACAATGGGCTTAGCCTCTGGAGAGTCTTTGTTTCAGGAGGTGGAAATTGGGTAGGGGATTTCCGGAAAGTCTGAATGGAAGCTAAGCTTGGCTGCTCGGAGCTGGAGGAGGAAGGGGAACAGGAAGGGGGAGGGGGCAGTCTGGGGTTAGGGGAAGCTACTAGAAGGCCCAGAGGACAGCCAGGTCCTCTCGAGCCCCCCGACTGCCTTTGATTCCTGGCTTGTCCTGTGCCTACCTCACCTCGCCAGCCATGACTGGCAGGATTCTTAGACTCCAGCAAAAAGAAGACCAAAGTACCCGCGCCTGCCTTGAAGGCAAGGGTCCAGTGGGATCCGGTTTGTAACCTTGGTGGGCAGTAAGAGTCCCAGTTGAACTAGGGAGGGCATGGTGGCTGGATTCTACCTTGAGACTTCCAGGAGGGCCTTATACAAAAGTTTATACAGGAAGCTCTAAAGCTGGGGGATAGTGGGAAAGGATGCTGGGAGCCACCAGAGGTCTTCAGTTCATTTCTGGCCCCCTCACCAGCTTTCTCACCCCGCAACTCGCAGTGGTGCGTGTCTGAAGATATCCTCCTGCCCCATCTGGCCCGTGTGGGAAACTACTGGCGTATCCTCTTTGTCCCTAGCCCACACATCAGTGAGGCGGCGGAAGTTCCGCAAGGGCAGGCCATTGTCCCCAGTGCTCACTACAGGTGACCAGTGCTAGGACTCCATAGCCCAGAAAATAGAGAGTTAAGTGACAGTCACTCTCTTGCCAAGTCTTCAGTGTCCTGGATGGCATTTCAAGTTTGATATAGTCAATGATTTTGATGTTTAGTGCTTTATCCATTCTACAGCTACTGATTTCATCTCTGAAAATAGCCACGGGCCATGAAAATCAAAGCACATAACTAGAACAAAGTTGAGCTACGGTAGTGGAGGCTGCAGAGGACGGGAAGCTCTGTCCGTAAGGCAATGTGTGGGGTGGGGAGCGCTGCTGGGTGGTGGAAACCTGGGAGAGGTGGAAGGAGGCTTAGGAGTTGAAGGTCTTCCTTGGCTCCATATCAAAGCCAAACTGGGTTACATAGTGACTGCTGGGGCTCTAAACATCATAACCATATCCATGGAAAAGGCACTCTGCTTCTTCCACTTACATGGGATTGGCCTTCTGTAGCTGTTCCCCCTAAGGAACCAGCCACAGGAAGACAGTATGGTATAGAATAGAGTTTATGCGAAACCTTGTCTCAAAGGTGTGGGGGAAGGCAATGTACTAGCTGGGGCATAGTGATGGACACACACACACACACACACACACACACACACACAGGAGAAGCCTAGGGAAGAAGATCATTGGATTCAAGACTAGCCTTGACTACAGGGAGAGTTTGAGGTCAGCCTGTGCTATCTAGTGAGACCTTGCCTCAATGACCACCCAAACCAAAGCAAACCTAAAAAGTAAAGGCAGGGCTGGCGAGATGGCTCAGCGGGTAAGAGCACTGACTGCTCTTCCGAAGGTCCCGAGTTCAGATCCCAGCAACCACATGGTGGCTCACAGCCACCCGTAATGAGAACAGACGCCCTCTTCTGGTGCGTCTGAAGACAGCTACAGTGTACTTATGAATAATAAATAAATAAATCTAAAAAAAAAAAAAAAGTAAAGGCAATATATTGAATTTGTTCAAGAGAACAAAGATTTTCCTTACAGCTACAGAGGGCCAATCCCATGTAAGTGGAGGAGGCAGAGTGTCTTTTCCATGTGTAGAATGTGGAGATGGTTATGATGTTTAGAGCCCCAGCAGTCATTATGTGACCAGAGGAATGTGGAGTTGCCAAGTGTTGTATTAAGGAGAACTAAACAAAAATAAGTGTGTGAGTTCCTGACTACTGATATGCCATCATCTAAGGTCAAATAGTCGGACTCTAGGGTTGTTTTTTCTTTCTTTTTTTTTTTATTTTTGTTTTGTTTTTTTGTTTGTTTGTTTGAAACATGTTTTTCCTCTGTGTATCCCTCCCTAGCTGTCCTAGAACTCACTCTGTAGATCAGGCTGACCTCAAACTCACAGATCCGTTTGCCTCTGGCTCCCAAGTGCTAGGATTAAAGGTGTGTACCACCACGACCAGCAAATTGTTTTTTTCTTATGTGAAGTGAAAAAAAAAAGTCTTAGATTAAACCTTGTAATTTGCTGCTTTCTTAGGAATCCAACAATGCATTGCTACAATGTATATTTATTGATAGGGGAAAACACATTTCTTTCTGTCTGCTAAATTAGTAAGTAGGAAAAAGAAAAGGAAGTCATAAGAGCTGTCCCCTGCTTTGCTAGAGTGAGTGGATATTCCTGTGAGTTGTGAAAGTGAGGTCATAGCTGAGGTTGGGGACAGAGACCAGAGAGAAGGCACCAATTGTGTGCCAAGGCACCATCTGAGGTGGCTGGAGAGTGCAGAAGAGGCCCCGAGTTGTGTTTTATAAAAAGATAAGGAGTGGCCCAGCAGTAGTGGTGCATGCCTTTAATCCCAGCACTTGGGAGGCAGAGGCAGGCGGATTTCTGAGTTCGAGGCCAGCCTGGTCTACAGCGTGAATTCCAGGACAGCCAGGGCTACACAGAGAAACCCTGTCTTGAAAAACCAAAAAAAAAAAAAAAAAAGATAAGGAGCAAAGGAATATGTTTGGTGGATGTTTGTCAGGTGTAGGTGTAGGGTAAGGAGACGCCTCTGCGGGTCCATGCTGAGGTATCCTTTCTCCCTGAGGAACCAGCCACAGGACGGTATGGTGTAGAATAGAGTTTATTCACAGCATGGAGAGGGGAGTTGAGGGAGACAGAGAAAGAGGGAGAGAGAGATAGAGAGAAGAGGAGTAGAGGCCGCCCATGAGCACGTGGAGTGAGGGGAAGGGAATGGGGAGAGAGAGGGAGTAGGAGCAAGAAGGCAAGAGAGAGAGAGGAGAGGGGCGAGCAGCTCATTTTATAGTGAGTCAGGCATACCTGACTGTTGCCAGGTAACTGTGGGGCGGGGCCTAGACAAAATGCTAACACCCAGTATTAGTTACTTTCCCAGCTGCGTTGCCAAAGTGCCCAGACACAAGCACTTTGTGGAAGGGTTTATTCTGGCTCACAGTCTGAAGTCCATCATAGCAAGGAAGGCATGTTGGCAAAAGTTTGAGGAGGCTGGTCACCTTGCATTGCACAGTCAAGAAGCTGAGACGGGAAAGCCGGAGGTCAGCTCCGTCTCTAACACCACGTGAGCCTGAATGCGACCACGCTTCCCACCATGACCACGGCAACACTTATAAAGGAAAAACGGTGTCTCTTCACAGCAACAGAACACTGACTAAGGCAGATGGTACACAGGGAACAGCCTGATTCTGAAGGGGCGGGGGGTGGGGTGGGAGGTGCGGGGGGGTGGCACAAAGCCTAAGAAGACAGGACTACAAACAAACAAAGCCCTGGGAGCTTATCAGTAGCCCAGAGAGTTAGGCCAAAGATCCCTAGAGACTCCATTAGGACCCAACAGGCATCGGACTCTGGCAACACGCTATAAAAATGGCTGACTCACAACAGTACAGGTCATCCAAACTGGTCAACCTGCTTCACATCACGCAAGCTGAGATGCAGATGCTGACACCACCGTCAAGCACAGAAAGGGACAGGAGCAACAGACTTGAAAATTCATAGCCATCCTTGAAAACAAGAGAAGGGAAACCTTGAAATCATCAAAGAAGGAAGGCACACATGATAAGGACACATTAAAAGCGAACCTCGCACGAAATGAAACGGCAGGCACTCAAACCAGCGGGATACAACACCAAAGTGCAGGGAAAAAAATAATGGAAGATTCTCTGCCTGAATAAGGATCCAGAAAAGATACCTGAAGACAGATAAGAGTCCAGGAAAAGTACTACCCCCAGATCCCACCGGAAGGATTTGAACAAGAAGAGTGAACCCAAAGGAGGGAATGTGGGCTACAGAATGGGACAGAGGGTCCGGTCCACGTGTACTGTTATAAAGATAGTACTGCAACAGGGAGATGCTCAGTCTGTGAAGTGCTTGGTGTGTAAGCTCGAGGACCCAGGAGAAAAGTCCAGCATGGTAACACATACTTGTAATCCCAGGATCGGGGAAGCAGACACAGGCAGATCCCTGAGG
>JADRCD010230903.1:0-12922 GCA_019843815.1 Montemys delectorum
AGAGAGAGAGAGAGAGAGAGAGAGAGAGAGAGAGAGAGAGGGAAGCATGAGTCTTTGAGTCTTTGATCTCAAAGGTCTGGCTCAAGTTATATCCTCTTCCTATCTTCTAACAACAAAGTCCTAGTCCTTCCCAAAAAATTCTCTAAACTCAAGTCCAAGCACTCAAACATATAAGCCTTTGGGGAACATTTTCATTAAGGGCCAATAAGTGGGAGAGGGTGGGGTGGCAGGCATGGGGAGGGGGGAGGCAAAAGGAGTTTGTTCTTGTTGTTTTTGTTTGTTTGGTTGGTTGGTTGGTTGGTTTTTGGAGGGGAACCTGGGAAAGGGAAAATTTACATGTAAATAAAGAAAATATCTAAAAAAAAAAAAAAAAAGAAAAAAACCATAGGAGATTTCAGATTAGATGCTGCCTTCACATGCGTAGGAAAAGGATAAGAAAGAAGAGATTTTGACACTATAAAAAGACAAAGGCCATCAGAAATTCACCCCAAATACAATCCACATACCACAAGAAATTCAAGAAGAAGGAAGAACAAAATATAGATATTTCAATCCTTCTTAGAAGGGGGAATAAAATACACTTGGAAAGAGTTGCAGAGACAAACTATGGAGCAGAGACTGAAGGAAAGAAAATCCAGAGACTGCTCCGTCTGGGAATCCTTTCCATATTCAATCATCAAACCCAGACACTATTGTAGATGCCAGCAAGTGCTGGCTGACAGGAGCCTGATATAGCTGTCTCAGGAGAGGCTCTGACAGTGCCCGACTAATATAGAAGTAGAGGCTCACAGCTATCTATTGGACTGAGCACAGGGTCCCCAATGAAGGAGCTATAGAAATTACCCAAGGAGCTGAAGGATTTGCAGCCCCTTAGGACAAACAACAATATGAAATAACTAGTACCCTCAGAGCTCCCAGGAACTAAACCACCAACCAAAGAGCACACATGGTGGGACTCATGGTTCCAGCAGTATATGTATAACAGAGGATGGCCAAGTCAGTCATCAATGGGAGGAGAGGCCCTTGGTCCTGTTAAGGTTCTATGCCCCAGTGTAAGGGAATGCCAGGGCCAAGAAGTGGGAGAGGGTGGGTATGTGAGCAGGGGGAAGGGGAGGGAACAGGGTTTTTTTCTTTTCTTTTTTTTCCCCAGAGGGGAAACTGGGAAAGAAGATTTAATAATATCTAATAATTTCTAATAAAATTATTTCTGGAAAAGAAAAGAAATTCACATAATGCAAATGCTTGCAGCCAACCATAGGTCTGAGCATGAAGACCCCAATAGAAGAGTTAGGGGAAGAACTGAAGGAGCTGGAGGAGTTTGAAACCCCATAGGAAGAACAACAACATCAACCAACCAGAACCCCCAGAGCTCCCAAGGACTAAACCTTGCACAAAAGAGTACACATGGAAGGACCCATGGCTCCAGCTGCATATGTAGCAGAGGATTGAGTTATCTGGCATCAGTGAGAGGGGAGGTCCTTGGTCCTGTGAAGTCTCAAAGCCCCAGTGTAGGTGAATGCTAGGGTGGTGAGGCAGGAGTGGGTGGGTTGGTGGGGAGCTCCCTCATAGAAGCAGGGGGAAGGGGGGTGAGGGGGTAGAGGGTTTGTGGAGGGGAAACAAGGAAGGGGGATAACATTTGAAATGTAAATAAATAAAATGAAATAATAAATAAAATAACAAGCCCACACACAAAATAGAAAATTGTGAAATGGAAGAGTGACTCAGTGAAAAGAAGGAAGCTTTACACAGCTCCATTTGTGCAGCTCCCAAATACAAAGAACAGATTTCTACTGGGGGCCAGCCTTGGTGGGGGTGTTCTTTCTTGTTGGTTCTTTCTGAGGCAGAGGAGGGGGAAATGCTTCATTGGAGGGTAAGACTTTGTCTTATGAGATATTTAGGGTTGCTGTTTCATAATAGAATTTTTATTTATTTAAGTCTAAGTTACTATGCTGCTGTAGTTAACCTGCCTTCTGTGATCCTCTGAGGCCAGAAACTGCAGTCTCTGGCACTTAGCAACTCATCCTAAAACAACAGGAGAATAAGTAAGGGATTAATTTCTAGAGCTGTCCCCTTTTTGTCCAGATACCTCTTGCTTGTCAGGCTAAGGGGAGGTTTGGAGCAATAAACTTTTATTGAAACAGTAGAAGAGAATAACACTCACAGGAAGAAAAACTTTTACATAAGCAAATAACATAAACTCACATAAGTTCCTATACAGATTCACACATGAGTTTTTATATATTTCCATTAAAATCAGTTTGTTCCAGCTTGCATGCATTCTCACAATTTTACTTACACACATACACACACACACACACACACACACACACACACACACACACTTAACATATGCACATGGAGCAAAAGATCAAGCACCAGAACTACTTCATTCTGGATGAAAACTGAGCTCCAATCTTTATTGCATAGAGAAAGAAAAAGCTTTTACTCTTTTAATGCTAAATTAATTAAACCCATTGTAAGAAAAAAGCTTTATTTCTTTTAATAAGACTAAACCTGCTTTGTTATTAAGAAAGGAACTGTTATGTCCTGTGGTAAGGAAAAGCTTGCCTGCTCCTTCTGCTTTCTGCAGCTTCTTCTTTTTCCCTCTTCCCTTCTACATTCTGCACATTTCTCTCAGTTTTATATGTTAGCTACAGTTCCAAAGTTATTCCACTCTACATTCTCCCTCTAATCTTGCTCTCTACTGCGGATGTCACAATAATGTTCTTACTCTCAATGCCTTGTCTCCCAATGCCATGCCTATACTTCTAAGTTCTTGAGTTCGGTTCTGTCTAAAAAGTGTTGTGTCTAAACACTTATCCTCAGCTCAGTTCTCACTCCTCTCTTCGTCTTCAGCACTAAGACATCTTCCAGAATACATGATGACATGTTAAAAAGTTCATCACAAGTTCACACCCAAAAAGTCAAATCATAAATTGAAATAGAAGTTTACAATGGACAAGGTTTATATGCATATAGTAATTATCTGGCTAAATATCCATCACCTTTCACAGTCCCACAGGTTCACTGGAGATTTAAAACCATAACTAAGTTATTAGTGAAATTTTATGTAGATAAACCCAGTCAATATTTTAATCTTCTCTCCTAGCATCTATGATAAATAGTTAGTTCTCTTTTTATGATCTTTGGTTAATTGCTTTACAACCTCTTGGAATGTGCTCTGAGTAGGAGAAAGTCTGGTTAGTATCTAATAGCAATTAACCGTTGACACATGGGACACTGGCAGAGTTCCCACTGCAGTTTTGACTATCAGAAAAGGACCTATATAACAGTCCCATTATAAAACAGCATAATAATAACTGATATAATTTTAGTAATTCTTATAGGATCATCATTAAGAATTGAGAAGTCATCTATTTGTCTATATAGCATCAGTACAAGACAGTATATCTTCTTGGATCTGCAGAGATCTGCTCCAAAGGGGTAGGGTAATCACAAGTTATTATTATATTTGTTAAATAGTAACAGAAAAAGCATATTAATAGCAGGAATCTTTCCTAAAATGAATTTTCTTTCAGCCTTGTCCAATGAGAGCAAATATGTTGCAGATTATATAAGAAGCTGAAGTATACCATCTCAGGAAGATCACCTGCTAGTCCTATTATTACTCCTGACAGGTTTCTCGTCTTAGAGGTAAGATAGGTTGTTCTCATGGAGTGTGCCTGGTTATCCTACTCATAAGGTAAGTCCACAATTCTTAAAAACCTCAAATATAATGTTAAAGTTTAATGAAATAGTAATTTTTCTATTGAAATGGGTTACTCGTGAAGATTAGTTTTACTTTATTATAACTCATGGTTTAGATGCATGGAGATAAGCACAGTCTTAAGACTGCATTATCCCAGGGGCCTAAGAGAAATCACAAGTCAGGGTATCTGAAGTTAACTAGCCTCAGACCGAGGTAAAAAAAAAGAAGACTCTAGGAGGCAAAGGCTCTGTTCATGCAGAGAAATGAACAGGTGGATTAAAATGTAGTCTTTACTATCTAATCATAACTTTGGAGATTGATATCACTGAGCCTGAAGATAATGGATGGATGGACGAGTCTAAGCATTCTCCAACTCTAGTAAAGCTACTAAACATCCACAGCCACATCCCTCCATCACAGTGTTTAATTAATGTTTGATATGTCATAAAAATACAAAGACAGGCCAATATGTACACATGTTCAGTGTTTTGCTTGCTTCTCCCATTTTCCATAAATCTGGGAGATATGCCCTAGCAAGAACCTTAGCCTTCTCAGGGTCTAACTCCCCTACATACACCTTCTTACATTCTTTGAAATTCATGTCTTTTTTTCCATTAATTGTGGCTATACACACAAAAACAAACACAATCACCCATACACAATCACACACACATGTATGTACTCTTAAATATGTAATTATAACCTACTTAGTCTGGAAAGCACTGTTTGCATGCATAGTTTCAGGGCTGATCATTTGGTATTGAATAACTAATCAGTGTGCTCTTCCCTGAGGATGAGTCTTTCTCTAGCTCTCAGAATTTCTTAGTTGTTTATAGTTCTTTACGTAAGGTCTTGGACTCGCCACACCCTCAGCCCCATCATCCACATTGCCATGTCTTTTCTTGCTGTCCTTGTTCAGGCCACAGTTAGGTTAGGTATTATGTTGGTCAGACTTTATTGTGAAGCATCTGTAATCCCACAGAAAACTCCTTGTTCCTTTTACTCTTACAAATTTTCTTCCCCTTTTATAAACTGTTCCCTGAGTCTTAGATGTGGAAGTGGTATTGAAAAGCAGCCATTCCAGAAGTTGTCTCCTGTACCAATGCATTTAAGCCTATTGCCCAATATCTCTTTTATTAAACTTAGTAAATCACATTTTATATTGATGTCTTTGATCTACTTGGACTTGAGTTTTTTGCAGGGTAATAAAAGTAGATCCATTTACAATCTTCTATATGCAAACATCTAAATAGACTAATATCATTTGTTGAAACTGCTTTCTTTTTTCCATTGTATGTTTTGGCCAATTGCTCCTCCTCCTCCTCCTCCTTCCTTCCTTCCTTCCATCCTTCCTTCCTTCTTCATTTTAAAAAATGTCAAGTTTCCATAGCTGTGTGGGTTTATTTCATTGTCTTTGGTTTGATTCCATTGATCAATCTATTTCTATACCAGTATCATGTAGTTTTTATTAATATTGCTCTGTAGTACAGCTTGAAGTCAGGGATAGTGATATCTCCAGAAGTTCTTTTGTACTGGATTGTGTTAGCTACCCTTGGTTTTTTATTTTTCCATATGAAGTTGATAATTGTTCTTTCAAGGACTGTAAAGAATTTTGTGGGAATTTTGATCAAAATCACATTGAAACTATGATTGCTTTGATAAGATGGATTGAACAAATTAGATAGTGTTTCTTCTGTTTCTATTTTGTTGAATAGTTTAAGAAATATTAGTATTAGTTCTTCTTTGAAAGTCTGGCAAAATTCTGCACTAAAACTGTCTGGCCCCAGGCTTTTTTTGGTTGAGAGACTTTTAATGTTACCTTCTATTTCCTTAGGGGTTAATGGACTGCTTAAATAATCCACCTGCTCTTGATTTAACTTTGGTATGTAGTATCTATCTAGAAAAATCATGTATTTCATTTAGATTTTCCAATTTTGTGGAGTACACACTTTTGAAGTAAAGTGTAACGATTATTTGAATTTCTTCAATGTCAGTTGTTATTTGTCCATTTTATTTACTGATATTGTTAGTTTGAATACTGTCTCTCTGCTTTTTAGTTAGTTTGGCTAAGCAAAAGAGACAGCTTCATGAACCAAACACCAAAAACTCATGCACTAAGGTCTACAACTGTTAAATGGGACCTTATAAAATTGAAGTTTCTGTAAGACAAAGGACATTGTCAATAGACTATACAGCAGCCTATAGACTTGGAATAGATTTTCACAGACCACATATCTGACAGGGGGCTAATATCTAAAATATATAAAGAACTCAAGAAGCTAGACACTGACCAATCAAATAACCAAAGTTTTAAAAACTGAGGTACAGAGCTAAACAGAATTCTCAATAGAATTGAATTATTCAATAGAATAATTTTGAGTGGCTGAGAAGCACTTAAAGAAATATTTAACATCCCTAGACATCAAGCAGATGTAAATCAAAATGACCCTTAGATTCTGTCTTACACCAATCAGAAGAGCTAAGATCAAAACCTCAACTGGCAGCATATGTTGGTGAGGATGTAGAACAAGGGGAACACTCCTCCATAGTTGTTGGGAGAACAAATTTACACAACCACTTTGAAAATCAATTTGATTGTTTCACAAAAAACTGGGAATAGTTCTACCTCAAGACCCAGCTATACTACTCCTGGGCATAAGATGCCCATTATACCACAGGGACAGTTTTTCTACGATGTTCATAGTAGCTTTATTTGTAATAAACAGAAATTAGAAACAACTTAAATGTCCCTCAATTAGAGTATGGATAAAGAAAATGTAGTACATTTGTGCAGTGGAATATTATTCATCTATTAAAAACAAGACATCATGAATTTTGCAGACAAATGGATAAAATGTGAGGCAACACAGTCTCAAAAAGAAACATACAGTGCGTATTTACTTATAATTGGATATTAGCCATAAAGAGCAGGATAACCATGCTACAATCCACAGACCCAAAGTAACTGGGTAATAAGGAGGTCCCAAGGGAAGATATGTGATTCTCAATCAGACGAGGAGACAAAATAGTCATCAGAGGTGGAGAGAGAGAGGTAGCTGTGGTGAGGAGGGGTATGAGGACTGTGGGTGCAAAAGGACTGGGAGTAGGAATTGGTGGGGACCTCTTTGGGACTAATTGGCAACCTGGGATAGGGTAAGGAATCTACAGAGGTGACCTGAGCTGAGACTCCAACTAGTCTGAGATCTAGAAGTGGCTACCTAGTGTAGCCAGCCAGGACTTCCAGTGCAAAGAGGAGGCATCAACCCACCCACAATACCTTCAACCAAAAATGTGTCCTGTCTACAAGATTCACAGGTGTAAAGATGGAGCAGAGACTGAGAGAACAACCAGTCAATGACTAGTGCAACATGAGACCATCCCATGCGAGAGAGCCTACTACCCAACACTATTAATGATATACTACTATGGTTGCAGACAGGTACCAAGATAACTGCTCCTGTGAGGCTTCATCCAACAGTGGAAAGAAAACAGATGTAGAGAGCCACAGCCAAACATCAAGTAGACCCTGGGGAATCTTGTTGAAGAGAAGGGGATAGAATTGAGTGAGCCAGAGGCATCAAAGACCCCACAAGAAGACCTACAGAGACAACTAACCTGGGCCCATGGGGGCTCACAGAGACTGAACCACCAACCAAAGAGCATGCAGGGTCTCTACAATAGCCTCCCCCATATTTGTCACAGATGTGCACTTGGTCTTCATGTATGTCCCCTAAAACTTGGAGCAGATGCTGTCTCTGATTCTGTTGTTGTGATTGAATTCCCTCCCTGCTGCCTGGACTGCTTTATTGGGCTTCAATGGGAGAGGAGGTACTTAGTTCTGCTGGGAGTAGATGTCCCAAGGTGGGGTCTTACCCAAAGTGGGGTCTTCTCCTCTCTGAAGAGAAGTGGAGGAGGTAATGGGAAGAGGGATTTGTAAGGGTAGAACTGGGAGGAGAGAAGGGGGGGGATGTGACTGGGATGCAATATGAATTAAAAATAAACTGTGGCAAGGAAAAAAGAAAATGCATTCATTAGAACAGGCCTCCACTGCTCTCAATTTTGATTGGTTATGTGTTTTTTTTTTATAATGTTCTTTGTTCAAAGTAAAGTTTCTTAATGAAAGATAAGGACTACTATATTAATCTGCGTGTATAAGGACAACTATTTAGGAATTATACTGATTTAGTGAAGTAGTAATTGAGGGTTCTCTTCCAAGATCCATATCTTCATTAGGCCTGGCAGTTGAATAGGTTTTCAATATTAAGCATAATTTCCTTAATGTTGACTGAGTCTTACGTCCAAGATTTATGCTTTTGACACTCATAGTGGTACATACCATTAATCTCAGCTCTACAGAGATTTGTCAGTTCAAAGATAGCCTGAGGTACAGAATGAGAGCTTGTCCCAAATTAAACAAACAAAATTTTGTATTTTATTACCCACTTTACATTTCTTCTAATTTTCTTTACATATGCTTTTGTTACTAGGCAACCTTTTCTCTTTCCAAATGACTCACTCTTTACTCCACTTCTTAGGATTTTTTTACTTATCATCTTCTATGATTTCCTCAGTTTGTGTTTTCTTTATTGCTTCTAATAACACTTTCAGGTCTTAGACAGTTTTATTTATTTCCTTTGCATGTTTAATTGTATTTTTCTGTATGTCATTAAGGGATTTATTTGTTTCTTCTTTAAAGATCTCTATCTGCTTGATTGTATTTTCCTGTATTCCTTTAAGGGATTTATTCATTTCCTCTTTAAAGTCCTCCTCTATCATCTTTATAAGATTGGATTTAAGGTCATTTCATTCTGTTTCAGTTGAGTTAGAATATACAGGGCTTGCTGGTATCGTATTTGACATGCTGGTGTCACATAGAATATCCAGGTGCTTTGGGGATGTTATGTTGCCCTGGCTTTTTTTTTTTTCTCAAGACAGGGTTTCTCTGTGTAGCCTTGGCTGTCCTGGAACTCATTTTGTAGACCAGGCTGGCCTTGAACTCAAAAATCAGCCTGCCTCTCCTGTCCTGGCTTTTGCTGATTATATTCTCTTGAAATTCTTTAGCCATCTGGGTGATTTTGGTCTCTGAATGTTCTTGTCATAGTAGGTATTGGGAGGGAGTTGAACCTGGATGGTCTTGAGGTGGCAGTCTTCTGATGGGTATCCAGTTCCGTATGATTCAGTATCCTCATTCTGATGAAGGTGGGTAGAACAGTGCCAGGAGAATGGTCGTCCCCCTGAGATAGTAGACTGCTCAGGGCAGCTTGGCTTGACTCAGAGAGCTCTGAGAGCAGAGAAGATGGGTAGGGGAAAGGGACATTTATCTGAATGATGTTCTGGAGTCTCAGGTCTGATGAAGATAAGGGGAGAGATAGGGGAAGGATGGAGGTCTCACTGGGGTAGCAGATTGCTCAGGGCAATTTGTTTTAGTCCAGAGAGCTCAGCAAGGAAAGAAGATTGGTGGGAGAAGGGAGGCTTACCTGTATGGATCTAAATCTTAGATCTGATGAAAGTGAGAGGAGAGGTAGCAGGAGAATGGAGGTTCCCCTTGGCTACCAGACTACTCAGGGCAGCTTGGCTTGGTTCAGAGAGCTCAGCAATCAGAAGATGTATGGGGAAGGGAAGCTTAATTGTATGGCTAAGGGTCTGAAGCCTGATGAAGGTTGGGAGAGGAATGTCAGGTGAATGAAGATCTCCCTGGTATAGCAGGCTGCTGAGGGCCAAGAATATACTTTCTTCTTAGCATCTCATGGAATTTTCACTGAAATTGATCACAGACAATGATATAAAACAAATACTATTCCAGCCTCCCAGAATTCATCTGTAACTGTTTTATCCCGCTTTCCTTACAAGATCTATGAAGAAATAACAGAAATCTTAACAAACTTCTATAAATAAAATAAATCTCTTCTGAATAAAAAAGTGGGTCAATTCAGAAAGTAAGAAATTAAAGACTTTCTACACTTGAATGTAATGAATGCAAAACACACTAAAATTTATGGAACACAATGACTGAGGTTCTAAGTGGCAAGTTCATAACACTAAGTGCTTACATGAATAGATTGGAGAGCTCTCATATTAGCAACATAACAGCGCTCTTGAGATCCCTAGAACAAAAAGAAGAAATCACAGCCCAAAGGAGTTGATTGCAAGAAATAATCAAACTCAAGGGCTCCAATCAGTAAGATGGAAACAAAAAAACAAAACAATATGAAGACTTAAGAAAGTCAGTTCTTGGAGAAAATCAACAAGAGGACAGATAGACAACCTCTTATCCAAATTAACTAAAAGGCAGAGAGAGGACATCCATTTAACAAAATTAGAAATGAAAAGAGGAACATAAAAACATAAACTGAGGAAATCCAGGGAATTCTAAGACATGTTGTAAAAACTTGTACTCCATCAAATTGAAAAATCTAAAGGAGGTGGATACTTTTCTCAACAGGTAACACACAATAAAGACAGTTTACATAGAGCCTGTGGCCATGATCAAAGGCAACTAAAATCAGGAATAATACAAGTTTGTCCACTCTCTTCCTAAATATGAGAACAATTCTTTGAAGAATGTACACATTTTCCTGTGTCATCAATTTAGAAACATATAAAAAATGATGTTATGTTTTGAATAACACCATTCCTTCTGTGTGGAATAACCCTTCTGTGTGGAATCTCCCTGTCCAGGTGATTGACTGCATCATCATTCAGTATCAACATTTGCTGTCTAAAGTGCGTTGCTAACATTTGGTTTCAGGAGTCATTTGGCCACAGCAAACCACACTTGTGGCCTGTGACTTGTGACTTGTGGCTTGTGGCTTGTGGCTTTGAAGACCTCCTACTCTTCTCATGCTGTTGTGTATTTGCCATTGTGTTGGTGGGGGATAGAGTATGTCAGGAGCACATTGTCATGTTGAACCAACTCAATGTTGAGAGACTTGAGGTGCTGTCCCTATAATTTGACTTCTTCGGAACCTGCTGATAGGACGACTAGTCTTATATAAAGTTGCCTGGTCTCTTAACGTCTTTCACACAGGTGGCATTATTTTTCTTAATAAATCTGTAATGATTTTAGTGAGGAAGAGTTAAGCCACAGACTGAAAACCTTAAGCTGCTGAGGACATGGATGCTAATGTTAATGAAAGCAGCTTGCTGCCTCCCAGAAAGCAGCTTGAATGGCTTCCTGGGAGATGAGCTGCTATACTTTTTAAAAGGAAATTCAAATATAGAGGTGGGATTCTTGAGGGAGGAAATTGAACATAAGGTCATTCTAGAACAGCCATGTGGAGAACAAATAGAACACCAGCAAATATCATTAAGATTCTCTTGCTGTGAAGTTAATTAGTAAACTTAATGCACATTATCTCATGACTGGGAAACTTAATTAGAAGGAAAATTAGAAAGATAAAGAATTTAGGTGGTATTTTCAATGGCTCATAAGAGAAAATTAGATTTTACATCATGTCTGTCACTTTTTCTTTTTCCTAACAAAATAGCAATTGATAGGTTTGGCTATTTTTATGCAACAAAATAAAACTTTACTTGCAATTAAATGATAATAAATGAAGTTTTAGCTGACTCACAAAAGAGGATCAGAGAACCTTAAAATACACTTATAAAACATAACTTTGATATTACAAAGGAATCAAAAATTCATTGCTACAATGTTATATTAGTTTTCCTTAGTAATATCCATTTATAAAATATCAAAAATAATTATTCTTTGCACAGAGAAGGTTTATTGTTGATTTTATGAGAAGTTGTCTGTTAAACATGATGAAGCAATGTGTTCTTGACTGTGAAGGGCATTATAATGTAGGCTTAAATTTGATTTTATTACGTAGCTAGCCTTCACAGAATGCTGTCAAAACTCCTGTTGGTTTAGAACAAGAGTTCTAGACCCTTTGCACAGTATGTCTCTATATGAAAGTACATAATGAAAAAGATGGCAGAACAACTGCATTGAAAAAGATGGAAAAACACTGGCTGAGGTGCAATAGCCACCTTATGGACTAGGGATCACATGTGAATATAGCAAAATATCATTAAGGATAATTTTACTGAGTGTGTGTGTGTGTGTGTGTGTGTGTGTGTGTGTGTGTGTTTGTGTGTGTGTATGTGTGTGACAGAGAGAGAGAGAGAGAGGGGGGGGGTGGGCTACTTTAGCTATCCAGACAGTGTTGGGCATGTGCTTTATTTCAATTTGATTATTTCCTGCTCTCTATTCCTCTTGGATATGTTTATTTCTTTTTGGCTAGTGAGTTCAGGTGTGCTGTTATATGGAGGTGCTGAGAAGAAGGTATTTTTTATAGTGTTTGGTGAAATAGTTTTCTGTATATATCTATTAGGTCCATTTGGTTTATAACATCTGTTAGCTCCAGAATTTCTTTGACTTATCTATTGGTGAGAGTTGGTTATTGAAATCTTCCCCTATCAATGTGTGAGGGTCAATATCTCCATGTGATTTTTCTATCGTGGTGTTCCTTTTACAAATTGGACACTTCTATGTTTGTGGCATAGATGTTAAGAATTGAAATGTCATCTTGGTGGTGTTTTTGTTTGATGAGTATGAAGTGTTCCTCTCTATCTCTTCTGATTAGTTTGTTTATACAGTCTATTGTGTGAGATAGCTACGTGAGTTTGCTTCTTAATTCTATTTTCTTGGGTTATCTTTTTCCAATCCATTACCATGTGTTAATGTCTGTACTTGATGTTGAGATGTGTTTCTTGGATGCAGCAGTTGGATGGATCCTGTTTTCCTATCCATTCAGTTAGTATGTGTTTTTTAGAGGATGGAATTCAGATTACTAATATTGAGATATATTAATGACCAATCACTGTCATTGTTTGTTTGTTGTTTGTTGATCATGATAGTCGTGGTGGTGCTGATGGTTGTTATGGGTGTGGTTGTGTTTCCTTTTTGATTTTGCTTGTCTGAGATTATGTGTTCCCTGTATATTCATGGCTTCACATAACCTTGTACTTTTATGATCTCTTTTGTGTGTTTCAGCTATATTGGAATATTCAGGGCTTGCCATAGTATGATATCTCTTTTCTTGCATTAGCATATTTCTATGACTGTTGTTGACTGTTTTCTTATGCTGGTGTCTAGGTATCTGCATTTGGGTTGATTATAGGTCTAGGTGACGATTTATGAGTTAGTGTTTGTTAGATGTGTCTCTCTCTCTCTCTCTCTCTCTCTCTATATATATATATATATAT
>JADRCD010230904.1:702-42969 GCA_019843815.1 Montemys delectorum
GGGGGGGGGAGGAGGAGGAGGAGGAGGAGGAGGAGGAGGAGAGGCTGACCATGAACAGAACACGTGGAAAGAGAGAGAGGGAGGAAAGAAGGGACAGAGAGGGAGGGTAAGGGGGGTGAGAGAGCAAGAGAGTGAGGAGGGGGCAAGTAGCCCCTTTTATACTGAGTCAGGCATACCTGGCTGTTACCAAGTAACTCTGGGTGAAGCCTAAAAGAAATGCTAACATCTGTGCTGGTCAGAAATAGGAGACGCCCTTCCTGTGCCCTCCACAATTAGCAAAAGGCTTTCCCGAGGTAGGAAACCACCAACTCTCACTGTACTTTGCATGAGGCGGGCAACCTTCACTCAGGGGATCCTTTCCTGCCAATTCCATCACTTCCTTATGCCTGGTACTGCCCCAGGCTTCCACTGGGGCTCAGAGCAGGGAGTTGGGGTTCCAATCTCTCTGCTGCTGGAAACTCGGTGTCCCTTTCTAAACTTGATTTCCCAGCTGTAATTAGAGATGATAAGACTTCTGGAACAGTGGGAGAAAGAAGTTTTCTTTAAGCTAGGAATAAATATCTAAAACAACCTGTGCAGCAGAAGCCAACCTATCCTTCTCCACTAGAGGGCAGGCTCCCCCTACTGTCTCAGTCAGAGTGCCTATCTCAGCCTGTGCTGAGATTAAAGACATGAGCCACCCATCTGGCACCCAACTCCTAAGACTTGAATTTAAAACTCCTTTCCAATCGGCTGATTTGGCACATGCCTGTACTTTCAGATGGAACCCCAAGTAAGCGCTAACGTTTGGCATGCCCTGGGCCCACCTGGATGGCTTGTTAACAGATCGTAGGCCTCTGCCGCGCAACCATGCTGAAACTTGGACGGGGTAGGGGGTGGGGGATGGGGGTGAAGGAACCACACTGAAAGCTACTGTTCTTGGGAAGGTGGCCCAAACTGGCAATGTTAAAATGTAGGGATTTTTTTTTTTTTTTGAGACTTTTATTTGCAGTGGTGAATTATAGAGACTATTTTGAGGAAAAGAGGGAAACTCCCATTGGCACTAGAAAACCTACCTAGTTACAGTAGTTTTTCAGTGGCGTACCTCCACCATTAGGCTGAGAGATGGCGATGAAAGTCCGTGACTGTTCTGGCTGTGCCTCTGCTCAGTGAGAGCTTCCATCCAGAAAGATGATTCATCCACTGGGTACCATTCATTCTTTCATCTCTCCTTTGTCTGTATCCTGATGACCCCCTTCACCAGGCTACCTTTGCGTCCACCTCCTGAACTCCCTAAACCGAGGTTCATAATCCAGGCCTGAGAGCTTGCCAGGATCCTCAGCCCCAGCTGAGAAACAAGAGGAAGAAAATAGGGCTGGAGAGATGGCACAGCGGTTAAGAGCCCCGACTGTTCTTCCAGAGGTCCTGAGTTCAAAGCCCAGCAACCACACAGTGGCTCACAACCATCTGCGGTGAGATCTGACCCCCTCTTCTGGGTTGTCTGAAGACAGCTACCGTATACTTAGATATAATAAATAAGTCTTTAGACTGGAACGAGCAGAGGTCCTGTATTCAAATTCCCAGCAACACATGATGGCTCACAACCACCAGTACAGCTACAATGTACTCATATACATAAAATAAATAAATAAGTAAATCTTTTTTAAAAAAGAGAGAAAGAGGAAGAAAATAACTGGTCGTGGGGAAAAAAAGCTGTGGTTTCTGCTACCCAACCTATAGATTAGAAGACTTTTTTTTTCCTTTTTTTTTTTTTTTTTTTTGACTAGAGGACATTTCTTTTTGGTTGGAAAAAACAAAACTCACTATGTAGCCCAGGCTAGCCTTGAACTACTAAACTACTGATTTTCCTGCCTCTACCTCTGGAGTTCTGGAATTATAATCATGCTCTACCAGGCTTGACTTGATTCTTGTTATGTGCTGCCTGCCTGGATCGACTTAAGCACGGCCGTATTTTGTGGGGGGGTTGTTGTTGTTGTTGTTGTTGTTGTTGTTGTTGTTGCTTTTGAGACAAGGTCTCATGAAACCCAGGCTGGCCTTGAACTTGCTTGAACTAGCTATGAAGCTGAGGATGCCCTGGAACTTCGGATCTTTGTGTCTCTACCTCATGGGTGCTCGGACTCTAGGCGTGCACTACCACATCTGGTTTATTCAGTGCCAGAGGTGAAACCCAGAACTCCAAGGTTGATGACACCTTGTCAGGACCCCCCATGGACCTTTGGGTCTCACTTTCTTTCATTGACCTGGGTTTCCAAGGGCGGGAAGGCTCCTTTATGGGGACAACCTCAATCTTATTTCCTCAAGCCGGCTCTGTAGGCAGAATGATCAGGAAGTGGTCCTCATGAGACTCTTGGCAAAAGCCAACGAAAGCGGCTTAAGCTCCTCCCACCAACTCGTAGGTCAAGATGGGAGCCCCTGTTTTGCTTTAGGGATCCATTTCGGTGGACTTGCCTTTGTGGTGCAGTAATAGGACTAGAAAAAAATCTCTGGATTTCCTCATCTGGGCCACCTGGCTGTCCTAAAAGCCTTCCAGAAGCACGCTGTGAAGTCGGTGTGTCGGAAGACGTCCTCACTGCCACTGCCTGTGTTTGTCATCGCCACCGTGTTTTGAAACAGGCTCTATCTATGTAGCACAAACTGACCTCAGACCTCTTCACCCTCCTGCCTCAGTCCCCCTTGATTTGCTGAGATTCGATTAAGAGTGCTGAGAGTAATGAGGAGGCTGTCGGGGAGGCCTGGAAGGCACTGGAAGCTCCTGTAAAGCCTGCCTGCCCCGCTCAGCCAGCGATGACTGATTGATTTCAGAGTGGCTTGGAGTCGCCAACGGATCCCCATCCAGTGTCCTAGAGTATAGCTTGCTTGCTTGGCCCCTCTGAGTTGTGTTCTGTAGCCCAGCTTCATCAGCATTACCTGGGAAATTGAGCGTTGAGCCCCAGCCACCTGCCTCAGCAAGCCCTAAGGTGCTCTGAGACAAGCTCAAGGTAAGAACCACTGTAGCGGGCGTGGGGGTGCCGGTGTATTGTTCTGGCAGTTCAGAGGCTGAGGCAAGAAGACTGCAAGTTAAGGCTAGCCTGGGCTACTGAGACCCAGTGTCTGGAATGTAGTCTATGATGTCTTCTTTTTTTCTTCTTCTTCTTTTTTTGTTTTTTTGAGACAGGGTTTCTCTGTGTAGCCCTGGCTGTCCTGGAACTCACTCTGGAGACCAAGCTGGCCTCGAACTCAGATTCTCCTGCCTCTGCCTCCCAAGTGCTGGGATTAAAGGTGTGCACCACCACCGCCCACCTACATCTCCTAGATTTTAAGTCACTGTGAGCAAAACACATGGTAGTAGTACCTCTAACACTTTGATAAAGACAGCAGACAAATGCTCATTAGTTGTGGAGAAAGTATACCAGTTTTCCAAACTGATTTAGTAACTTAGAGCTCCCAGTTCATATTTTGGACTAAAAAATTTCAGTCTTTAAGCCTCTTTAAGAGGGATAAGAGCTCGTAACTGCTGAGCCATCTTTCCAACTCCTTGTTTTGTATTTAAGACAGTATCTATGTAGCCCAGGCTACCCTGAAACTCACTCTGTAAGCCAGGCTGGTTTTGGATTTGTGTCCACTCTCCTGTTTCTACCACTCAAGTTAAGTACTGGGATTATTGAGTGACCACACCTAGGTGAGAGTGTTTTTTTTGGGGGCGGGGGTTGTTTTTTGTTTGGTTGGTTTGGTTTGGTTTTTTCCATTGAGATTTTTGAAGAATTCCTGTCTATTCTGAAGGGTCGGAACTCCTAGGGTAGGCTCTTGGCTAGAAACCGCCTATACTTTAGCACCACTGCCACCGTGTGGCCACTTGCAGGCAAACATGAGCCTCTAACATTAACCAAAACAAACAGAATTTCCACCCTTTTCATTATCACTTAAGTCAATCATTCTCAACCTTCCTAATGCTGGGGCTCTTTAACACATGCAGTTCTCATGTTGTGGTGACCCCAACCATAAAATTATTTTCACTGGGTCTGTGGACTGTAGAAGCTAAGTAACAAGGATGGCTGGAGGGGGCGGGGGGATACTTAAATCTCACTGAAAAGGGGAAACAGTATAGATATTGTGGGTGGGTGGGGTTAGGGGGACTGTATGGGGGAGGAGGTTGGGGTAGGAACAGGAGGGATCAGGTGGGGAGAGGCATGAGGGGTCATCTCTGGGACAAGCTAGAAATCTGAGGCATTGGAAACTCCCAGGAATCTATGAGGGTGACCCTAACTAGCTAAGACACCTAGCAATGGGAGATACGGAGCCTGAGGTGGCCATCTCCTATAACTAGGCAAGATGTCCAATGGAAGGACTAGGACACAAACCCAGCCAAAAAAAAGCCACAATCTATCCTGCCTACAAGATGTGCAGGGGTAAAGACAAAATAGAAATTAAGGATTGACCGACCAATGACTGGTCCAGCTTGAGACCCATGCCATGAGAGGGACTCTACCCCTGACACTGTTAATGATAGTCTGCCATCCTTCCAGACAGGAATCTAACATGGGCATTGTCAGAGAGGCTTCACCCAGAAACTGATGGAAACAGAGGCAGAGACCCACAGTCAAACCTTGGGCAGAGCTTGGGAAATCCTGCAGAAGATGGGGAGGAAGGATTGAAGGAGCCAGAGGGGCCAAGGACACCACAAGAAAACCTACAGGACCAACTGACCTGGGCCTACAGGGAGATCACAGAGATTGAACTGCCAACTAGAGAGCGTGCATAGGAATGACCTAGGCCCTCTGCTTATACATAATAACAGTTGTGTATGTAGGCTTCGTGTTGGACTCCTAACAGCAGGAGCAGGGGCTGTCTCTGACTCTGTTGGCTTCCTTTGGGATCCTCTCCCTTGACTGGGCTGCCTCTTCTAGCCTCAATAGAAGTCTATTGAGTCTTACTGCAACTTGATATGCCAAAGCTGGTTGATACCCATGAGAGGACTCCCCACCCCATGTCCGTCCCCATTCCTGAAGAGAAAGGGAAAAGGAGTGAATGGGGGAGGAGTAAGTAGGAGGAAGGACTGGGAGAAGAGGGAAGGGAAACTTCAGTCAGGATGTAAATAGATTAATTAATTAAAAATTTAAAAATAAAACTTAATCCCATTGCTATTTAATAACTGTAATTTGGCTAGTTATGAGTCATGATGTAAATATCTGTTTTCCAATGGTCTTAGGTGACCCTGTGAAAGGGTTGCTTGACCCCCAAAGGGGTCGAGACTCCCAGGTTGAGAACCACTGGGTTAAGGGGCTTCTGTGCTACACCAACGGAGCACCTCTGAGATATATCCCTAGCCCTCTGGTTGCTTTTTGAGACAGGGTCTTACTAAGTTGCTCAAGCTGGCCTTGAATCTGTGATCCTTCTGCCTTGGCCTCCCCAGAAGCTGCAGACACAGGTGTGTACCCCAAAGAGGCTTGCATGTCTGATTTTAATTGCCCAAGGATGCCTTTCAGCACTGTGACTCTCAGGTGCAAATATCACTAGTTCCCCAGGCTGATATAGTCCGTGTCTGCCTGTCTGACTACCCACAATGACTGGGCTCTCTTCCTGAGATACCAAATTCACAGTAATGCCAAATAGTGAAATAGTCATCATCTCATTATTTTAAAAGAGAAGATATTGAAGAAGTGGGGTCAGAATTTGGTCCAAGCACCCAGCTGTTAGGAGTTCCACATGAAGACCTAGATGTTACATCTGTGCTGGACATCAAAACTCTGTTGGGAGAGAAAAAAAAAACATATTTTTGATTAAAAAGCCTTTTAAGTTTGAAAATTACACATACATGTATGTGTGAATGTGCATGATCTTGTGTGTGTGTGTGTGAAAGTACACGAGTGCAGGTGCTCTCACAGGCCACAATAGGCAAACCCTGGAGTTGAAGTTACAGACAAGTGTGAGCTGTCTGATTTTGCTTTTAGGGACTGAGCTTGGGTTTTCTGTAAGGGCAGCATGCATTCCTAACCTCTGAGCCATCTCTTCAGTCCAGGGCTGATTTTTTTTTTTTTTTTTTTTAGATTTTTGATGGTTTGTTTGTTTGTTTGTTTGTTTGTTTATATAAGAATGCTCTGCTGAATGCTAGGAGAGGGCCTCGGATCCCTTTACAGATGGTCATGAGCCACCATGTGGTGGTGGGAATTGAACTCAGACCTCTGGAAGAGCAGCCAGTTCTCTTAACTGCTGGGCTATCTCTCCAGCCCCCATGGTTGAATTTTTTTTTTTAAAGATTTATTTATTTATTATGTGTAAGTACACTGTAGCTGTTTTCAGACACACCAGAAGAGGGCGTCAGATCTCATTACGGATGGTCGTGAGCCACCATGTGGTTGCTGGGATTTGAACTCAGGACCTTCTGAAGAGCAGTTAGTGCTCTTAACCACTGAGCCATCTCTCCAGCCCCCACGGTTGAATTTTTATGTTAAGCTGGCTTAACGTTGCTACTACTCCATACAATAAAAATTTCCTCTGTCTGAACAAATTCCTTTATCTTGTCCTGAAATTAAAATCTGAACATATATGTATATAATTATCTTCCTTTTTTTTCTTTCCTTTTTAATCTGCTGTCTTTGGTTAGAGGCACTTTACTTGAGACTCAAGGTGGCATCTCAAAGCTGCTTTACCAAGGCACGTAGATGGTGAACTCACAGATGTTGGGACCATGCACAAAAGCCCCCAACACTATTTAAAGCTCTCCAGAACCACTGTATCTTCAGCACACATGTCAGAAGTCAGCACTTCAGATTTTCTGTTTTAAAAAAAATAGTTTGTATTGTGATTTGAGACATGATCTCATGTAGCCTAGATTGATCTCAAACTTACTATCCAAACTTATTATGTAGCTAAGGCTGGCCTTGAATTCCTGATCCCCTTGCTCCATGTAGTTATATGTTATCACCCATGACTTGTAGGTTTTTTGTTATTTTGGTGGTGTTGCTTTTTTGAAATAGATTGGATGTAACCTTGTCTGGCTTGGAACATGCTTACCAGGCTGTCTTGAACATGTGGCAATCCTCCTGCCTGTGTCTCCTGAGTGCTGGCTTGTGATACCAGGCCCGGCCTTAATGGGCTTATTCTGTTGTTTGTTTTTGCAGTGCTGAGAATTGAAACAGGTACTTACACTCAGTAAGTGTGATGGTTTGTCTATGCTCAGCCCAGGGACTGGCACTATTAGAAGGTGTAGCCTTGTTGGAGTAGGTGTCTCACTGTGGGTGTGGGCTTAAGACCCTCATCCTAGATGCCTGGAAGTCAGTCTTCCACTAGCAGCTTTCAGATGAGCATGGACAGGCTTCGCCTGCACTATGCCTGCCTAGACGCTGCCATGTTCCTGCCTTGATGATAATGGACTGAACCTCTGAACCTGTAAGCCAGCCCCAGTTAAATGTTGTCCTTATAAGAGTTGCCTTGGTCATGGTATCTGTTCGCAACAGTAAAACCCTAACTAAGACAGTAAGCAAGGGTTGTATCACTCAGCCACATTCCCAGCCAAATTTCCCATCTAAACTCTGAACTCTCAACACATAAAGCTGGGGAGACACTATCCAGATATTCAGAATGAAAGGATCTGGCAGGAGATCCTGGGACAAAAAGGCTGAAGAGTCCCAAGTCGGGAGAGAAGGGAGAGAGGCAGCTGGAAAGTACAAGGAAGAGGCAGGGCTGGAGCAGCACAGGAAACTGGGGACTAGGGTTCAGGGAGTGCAGGGGCTGGGTGAAGAGGTGGAGTACCTGGAGCTGATGGGAAAGAAGAAGGACAGGTGGATATGAAATAGGAAGGGAGCTTTCTGAAGAACTTCTATGCTTCTTCAAGCCTGCTGTTCACAGTCCTTCCTAAAGGAGAGCCAAATATAGATGCAGGCTGGGACTGTAATAAGGATCAGCACCAGATGCTAGGGAATTTGCTCAGTTGGTAGAGTGCTTGTTGGGTGACTCTAAGAACTTGGGTTCAATTCCCAAAACCCACAGAAAAAAAGACTAACATGGAGGCACACACACACATATGAACCCAATGACAGTGAGGTGGACCAGGGCAGCCTAGACTACTTAAACAGTTCCAGCCAGTGGGTGAGTAATAAAATAGCTCCTGAGCTTCAACAACTGAAGTTGACCTCCAGCCTTCACATCCACAGGAATGTGCGTGCACTCGACCTACAGGCTATTCCTGAGGCATGGCTTGAGGGGTCGCTCTGTTTTACTCTGAAGTCCAGCTACTTCACCAGCAGACACCTGCGTCATTTCTGTGGGTCTTGATGCGGGGCGGCTGGACAGTGAACATCACGTCATGAGAACATTTTATCAGATGCTATTGCTTCTTCGGGTTCAGTGGGTCCAGTGCATGGATCAGTGGGGACAGAGGCAGGGATCAAGGCCACTGGCAGGCCCCTCAGAGGCTGACAACCAATCTCCCAACCTCCTTCCACAGTAAGACAAACGGCAATCCTTCAATCAAGGAAGAAGAAAGAAAAAAGGGAAAAAGAAAAACGCCACACACATTGAGTTTTAATGAGAAAATAACTGTATAGTTGCATCGAATGCCTCACAGACACTATAAAACCAAAGCAGAATAAAAACATTTAAGTAATTAACATAACACAGGAAAGCCAGGTACAGAGTATAATTTTTCAAACACAGTATTGCTGCTCCCCACCCCCCCACTTTCTCCAATTTAAGAGAAAAAAAAAAGCAAAAGCTATCTGGATAAAGAGCAACACAAAATCAAAATTGGCAGCTCACTGAATGCTTAAAATTCAGGAAATTGTTTTTGTAACTGAAACTGGATACATTCACCATCTCTAACACTTAGGCTTTTTTTTTTTTTTCAATACATAGTTTAAGTCCATTCTTCAGGTGAAAAAAAATGTCTTTAAATACAACAATCAACACTGTTTTGGTGTTCCTTGTTTGTGTATGTGAGTGTGTGTGTGTGTGTGTGTGTGTGAGTGAGTGTGTGTGTGTATGTGTGTGTGTGTATGTGTGTGTATGTGAGTGTGTGTGTGTGTGTGTGTGGACACTGATCTATATACTGTTTCTATGCCATTGCCTAGGGTGGGCAGCATGCATGGGTAAGAGGAAGGGACAGGCACCATGTAATCCAAGTGCTGCCCAGCCTCTGCCACTGACAGACCCTGCATCCCTCATTTCTAGATGAGAAAGGCAAGGCTGTCAAGTCATAGGCTCTGGAGGAAAGTGCTCTGGAGTATAAACACTGCAGTGTGGAAATCCTTCAGGAAGGTTTGCAACATCTACAGAAGCTAAACATTTCTTACAGCTGAGACTAACAAGCTCGTGTACTGATGCAGGGTACAGCCGAGCATCCGAGGCAAAAGCTACTGAGGAGCCTCTTCATCTCCGGCTTGAGGGGCAGGAAAGACGGACTTTCCTCCAGGGATCTGCTCCATATCGGGAAAGTGACGGGGGCCCACGTGGGATCCTCGAGCCTAGCACAGTGATATGTCCAAAGCAATGGCTCAAATGTTTCTTGAATGAGAAAGAACAAATAACACCCCCTCCCATAAAAAAAAAATAAAAATAAAACACCCTCAAATAACACAGAGAAAAGCTGGCTCTCTGACGGAGCTGTGATTTCCATCTTAATAGAATACACTAGAACTGTCAGGGAGGAGAGCTAGGAAACAGATGGCTGTCTTTGGAGAGCAGTTCAGAAAAAAAGAGCAAAACACTGAAATGGAGAGGCCAGCGATAAAAGCCCTGTGAGCAGGAAGAGACGGTCGGCTCACCTACTAATGGAGTCTAATCCCTCAACCTTGAGAACTTCCTATTCAATCTATTGCTGTCAAAAGACCACTTCATCTGCCACAGAAGGAACTCCACAGAGTGTGTGGGCTCCGGCTGCCAATTCTTTCCTCAGTGTAACCTCCACGAGGGTCCACATTTCCCTTCTAAACAGGACAAGAAATTTAAGGAAGTCGTGAGGGCCGTGTCCCTTGGTGAAAAAATGGGCAAGTTGGTCTGTGAGGCTTCCGCAGTCTCTGGCAGATACCAGGAGACCTGGAGGAGACTGCTTTCCTTCTTGTATCTCTCATAATACTATCTTGCTCTCCATCCATTCTGCCACTGTGTGTGGGGGTGGGGAGGACCCGGACACTGCAGCTACCCCCTTCCCCCTCCCCCCTGGGTCCTGATCCTCTTGTTTCCCTAAGGAAGGGACCTTCATCTCACTGTGTAAACAGGCCAGGCCTTTGGGGCCTCCAGCTGGAAATCCTTAGACACAGATGACCCTCCTCCAGCGTGCCCATCTACCTAGTGGGACTCCTAATCTGAGACATTTGCTTCTGGTCCCGACTCACCTCACTATAAAGCAAATTCCTTGCAGCAGGGCTCTCTCTGCTTTTGATTTCTGTCCTCAATGGCCAGCATTTTTAATAATTATGTCTAAAAGAATGAACCATCTAAAGACAGTGCGCCACTTCCAACGTACGATTTTGGTTCGCGACGGCAGTATCTGCCTTGGAGTGACATGTTCCCTTGGCAGTTTTTAACCATCCTTATAAACCATCAGACAACTCCATCTTTTTACTTTGTGCCCACTACTTATCATTGAATAAGCTTTTCCCCAAAGTCAACACTAGTTTAATACAAAAAAAAAAAAAAAAAAGCAAAGATAATGTGTGGAGTGTACATATAAATATTGTGGAGTCGCTACTTATTAGAATAACATATTAGAGCTTAAGACATAATAGCATAAAAACAAAAATGAATTTTAGCAAGGCTGAATTTAATTATTGCTTGTAAGAAATAGCTTTTAAAATAAAGGAAAAATAATGAAGGCTGGTTAGTTTTTTTTTTTTTTCTTCCTCTTTCCCCTTCCACACCTTCTCCCCCTCCTCCCCTTCCCAGCCAGAAATGAAACATTTCCTCATCCAGAAACTCGGGGCATCTAATTAATTAGTGAACATCCTTATCATATTGCTTGAAATGATAGAAAGAGTGAAGCTGGCATCCTCTGTGGTACGAGAGGCAGGGACACAAAGCATGAGAATAAATAGACTGTGTTCTAAATGTCAAATTATCAATACAAAACTGCTCAAGACTTCACAACTGTGACTCATGCAAATACCATGTTAGGTCAGCTCAATAGTAGAAATACTGCATCCGCCCTGTGCCTTTATATCCCTTTTCATAAAAAAGAAAATTGTCACTCACTCCTGAAGCTGACAGGCAGCTATGGAGGAAATACTGTACACCCATGTGCCACATTCACCACACACACACACACACACACACACACACACACACTACACACTGGCACACCTTTACTCACGAACACACATATGCTTTATACAAGCACACAAAGGCATACACACCGTCTTTAGGATTTGTAGCTGATTCCACATTTGCACTTAAATTTCTATATTTTTCTCTTTGTCATCCTGAAAAACACTGGTTGTTCAAGCAAAAATAATCTCCCTTCCTTCCTTCCTTCCTTTCCTATTCTTTGTCTCTCTCACCCCTTTCTCTTTCTATCTCCATGCCTTTCTCAGATCCAGAACAACTCATCCTACACCACACCCACCTCTAAGGCCCACTTTAAAATAGAAAACAGTTATAAACACCTTATTTCTGACCATCTACCTTTCTAAGGCAGAGTCTGCCCCCTTTTATTTTCAATTATTGCCTTTCTAAAAATACCCCTACCATCTTGAACCAAGCTGTTCAAATGTGTACAGGCTTTATCCGTGTTCCTGTTCCCCCATCCCATCATAAAAATAGTCATTGCTCACTAAATATACTTTTCATATGAAGAAACGTAATCGTGAAAGTGTGTTTCCCTAAGCTGATCAGTCAACAATAAAAGCAGACAAGGTTCTAAAGCTAAAAACCCTTTTGGTTTGGCTCTCCCACCCCCACCCCCACCCCCTACTGCTCTCAACCTCCTGCTGTAGAATTGATTGCATCTGCAACATGAAGAGATATTGCCTTAAAAATACGGGACTTTATCTATTGTGCCCATTAGGTGTTCCCAATTTCAAATGATTACATGTAAGAGAGATTGAATCCTCATTGCCCCCCTTTTGGGGCAACTATGGGAAGAAACACCATTCATTTCTTATGGCTGCTGGAGAAAATGGAGTTAACCCAACACTTTTGATGCCTCAGGAGAAACAGGGGTGGGAAGCTGGTGTGGAGGGATAGCCTGTGGGCAGCAGGCGCACCAGCCTGGGCCCTGTTGGTTGCCTTGGAATGGCCACTGTGCAACACCCAGCCAAGGCTGGCTTCAGTTCTGCCTGCAGCAACTATATTGACTCGTTGTCACATCTGTGTCCCTTTGGATCAGTTGTGGAACGGTCCAAAGCCAGGGGCTTCTTGGAGTCACAAAGATATCCTTTCGATTCTGCCCCTGCTCTCAGAGTTTGATGGGTGAAATTCCTGTTTGCTTCACTTTACTGTTTTGTTTTGTTTTTACCATTGTGTATTGCAGCTTCTGGTCTACATGAGGGTTGTTGAGTTTGTGTGCACTTTAATAAGTAGTCTATTAAAATGCTTCTGATTCAATATTTTCTTGGTTCCTTTGCGTAAACTCCTTCAGCAAAAGAGTTTCTTGGGCTGAAGGAAGTTTATTCATTGTCCCCCTCCTCCTGGTTGGCATAAATCCCTGCCTCCCAGCGTAAGGCCAGGGCACTCTTCCTTCGATTAACCCGTGTGGCCTCCAGGACCTGAAAAGAGATAGGGAAAAAATTAGCACAGAGTTCACATAAACCAACTTCTTCATTTTCTTCCCTCCATTCCACTTGCGCATTCCACATCGTGTTCCCAAGACAAGGCGACACCAGATCTGGTACTGCTGGAGTAGGAGAGGAGCAGCAGAGACTGAACAAGGGGGTGGGGCAGGTGACTTCATTTCAAAGCCAAAATCCACGTACTACCTGGTGCATGATTCCCAATGTTCTTTTTCTCACAGATTTACAAGTTTCTTTAAACTAGACTTGACTCTGCCTCAGGTTTCTTTGGTTTTGGCTTTGACGTGCTGGGAGTTGAACCCGGAGCCATGAGCATGCTGGACAAACACACTACCGCTGAGTTCTACCTGCATCCCGGAGCTGAATATTCTAAAGTAACTCTCTCTCTACAGGCTCCCTGGTCTTGTTGCACACAGACCTTTATGCTACATTGAAACTGCTCGTCCGTCCGTGCCATCCATAGAGGCAGCTGCTATCCACATGTGGCCAGTAGACCTTTGAAGTACAGTCAGACAGCTAAGAAATGGAACGTTTTAGTGAAATTTAAATAGCCCCCCCACCCCCACCCCCCGCAGCAGGCTAGCAACCACCGTTTTGAACAGCACAACTGCAGACCCTCTTCGCTGCCTCGTAACTAAAGATGGGGAAGGAGTGTCTAACAGTGGGCCAGTGGGGATGTGATGATGCACAGATCTGCAAACCCACATGGCACTAGGAAAATACTTAGACCGCAAGACTCTACTTTGGCAGAACGAAACACAAATGGCCATGAAGTGAGGGAACAGGGAAGCTTTTAGGACGGTAAAAAGTCATCGTCATCCTGGTGCGAGCATCATCGAGGTCATGAACACTACTAATAAAAGAAATTGTAAGTGACAACACTGAGGCCAAGTAGACACGCCCCCATGAAGGTGGGACCTCCCTCCCTCATGTCTGTTAGAATCATTTGTGGGCTCCCGTCAGGCCACATGCTCCAGTTTTAGTTTGGATAGGATTGATCTAAATGAAAGGCATGGAAGAGGCCGAATACAAGGAACAGTTCCAGGTCAGGCCACTGCAACAAGTGCATGCTCATGCATGCCAGGCACTCCGGTATTCTCTTAGGATGCAGAGTCTCTGACTTCAAAGAAAAGTCCTGGTTGTTTTTCCCGAACCACAATCGAACACTGCTTCTTCTAAAAATGATCATTTAGGCAAGGGGCCATGACATTGGCAACTCCAGAGAGGTAGGACGATGCCAAGTGCTGGGTTAGACTGAAGGACTGAGGTCCATCCCAGCATGCTCTTTGTTTCCATGTCAAATGCGAGGACTATAGGCAGGATGCAGTCACATTTGCTGGGAGAATGATACATTGTTAAGAACCATACCTATGTGGAGTCTAACTCTGCGTACATCATGGACATATACTACCCAAGAACACATGCTACTAAGCCTGGGAACTAAACAGGAGTTTTCTGGCCAATGTGTGATAACATAGGAATGCTTGCTAACACCGCATGGGTTGTGATGCCTGAGCCCTATGCTTCAGGTTTGACTCTTGTTCATCTTTGCCCTTGTCCTAATACCATGGCTTTCTTAGGAGGCAGGATGTACAGCTCTGAAGCTCAACAAGATCTAAGTTTTAAATTGTTGTGACAGTGTGACTTTGCATAAGTCACAAACTCCAGGGCTTGGTATCCCCACGTCAAGTGGGCAACAATAAAAGCCACAGCATATAGTCTGCCCAAGGGACAAACGGTTCTAGGTGCACAGGGCTATCCTCAAATAATTCTCCCCAGCATCTGAAAGGGTTACAGACCCTGGAGTGGAATACAAACACGGATTCCATAAGGAACTATGCATTGTGTAAATTGCTCATGCTTGCCTTTCAGAAATAAACTAAAAAATTCTCAGGAGTATGGACATAAAGTCAAGGTTCTGAAAGTGTTTCTTTAAAATAATAATTATTATTAATATTAATTATTATCATTACTTTCATTATTGCTTTTGTCTTGCTGTTAAACTTTTTTATTGCCTCCCTTTCTCTCTCTTTAAAAAATTTATTTTTTATGAGAATGAATGCTTTGCCTTCATAAATGTTTGTGTTCCACTTGCATGCCTGCTGGATGCAGAGCCTTCAAGAGGGAATTAGAACTCGGGAACTGAAGTTACAGACAGTTGTAAGCCACCACGTGGGTGCTGAGAACTGTAGCCAGGTCCTCTGGAAGAGGAACCTGCTCTTGCCCGTTGGGCCATCTCTCCAGTGCCCCCTTTCTTTTCCTTTTGAGACAAGTTCTTGTCATGTAGCCCAGGTTATCCAAGAACTCACAATTTACCTACCTTAGCCCTCAGAATGCCAAGCTTAATAGCATGTGGGTACCTTACCTGGCTTCAAGTCTCATTTTAATGCTTAATAAATCTCAGCCAATTTTCCTTGCTCTATTCTTCAGAAGCCCATGTTAAACTTCATCTATCTGCTCATCTTACCAATATTAACTGGGTTCCCAACAAGTCATGGACATAGTTTCTTTCCTCAGAATTCAGTCATAAAAAGTGTAGCAGGCAGGAATATATATATGTATATATATACATATATATGTACATATGTATATATGTATATATATAAATTATTGTGACATTTATACATATATAAATTGTTGTGACAATGTGACCTTGCATATATATATATATATATATATATATATATATATATATTATGTGTATATACATTTCTAATCATAGACACATTTAGCATATCTTGGGTTTAAACATCTATTGATCAAGAAATAACACCTATATGTAATACTGAGCTCTTAGCACAGTCCCTCTAATTTGAATGTCCTTTTCCCATGATCCCAAATTTCTGATGACATCAAAATCCCTTAGTGAAGACACAGAAATGAAAATGAATGAGCCGTTATTGAGACGGCTGGGAACCTCTTTGTACAACTGTCCAGTGTTTAGGACTGAGGACTCTCTTGGCGTAAAGTCCCTCAATTAGCCGTGAGAAGATTCGAAGGGCAAACACTCTGGAAAGGTATGTATGAGCTTGTTCATTCTACGGTGCATTCAGATGTGGGTGAGGGTGTGTGTCTAAGCCACTAATGAACTCTGTACTCGATACTTCTATTATTGCACATTAGCTTTACTTTCTAAAGCCTTTTCCGAGCCCAAAGTGTGTGCACACGTTTCAATCCCAGCCAGCCACTACAACTGCCGGGGAAGGGCAAGTAACTTGCCCAGCACTTCTCAGTCAATAGAAGAAAAGCCAAGACTTAAACTCAGCTCTCCAGGTGTGGAGTCATTGCCTGAGGCCATCTAGCCCTTGGCTGCTCAACAGCTGTGGTACACCAGGAACAGTATGCACCCTCCACAGCTGTTATTGTTTTCACCAATTAATTCAGTTTGACATCTGATGGAAGAAAAACTATCAATTCTCTTCGAACACTCTCAAAAAAGAACCGTCTTTCCAATGCTTGGAGACCTCTAGCTAGTCATTCAACTTGTAAGCGGTTGTCAAATAAGGGCTGTGAAGCAAAGGGCAAATGGGTTAAACTCTAAGTGACTCCATTAATATTCATGCTGATGCCTGATTCTCCTGCTCCTTTTTCACTAGAGACTGACTGGGCCCAACCATATCTTCCTTGTACATCTTGACCAGTTTCTCTGTTCTAAGCCTCAATGAGGATATGGGAGAGGGTGGGACCTGACTCTCCAGGAGCTACTTCCTAAATGAGAGCCAGCAAGGCATTAATGAGGATGGTCCATGCCATGGTACTCTTTTTTTTGAGACAGGATTTCTCTGTGTAGCCCTGGCTGTCCTGGAACTCACTCTGTAGACCAGGCTGGCCTCGAACTCAGAAATCCGCCTGCCTTTGCCTCCCAAGTGCTGGGATTAAAGGCGTGTGCCACCACTGCCCAGCTGCCATGGTACTCTTAACATTCACTTTAAATCCTATAAACATCAGCAACCAACAGATTAAATCTACAGCTATAAAGTATAGTTATTTTGCTAATAATGAGCCATGTTCAAAATACATCTGATGCTGGAGGTTGGCACAGCCATGTGGAGAACAATTTCCAAGACCTGGTAAATAAATGTAAGTATGCCCAGTTGGAGGTACAGAAGTTGCTTCATGGATACCTGGGGAAATGTGTGGCAGTGTTCACTAGTGCTTGCCTAGCATGCAAGAGGACCTGAGTTCAATCCCCAGCACAGTAAAACAAAGAGACAAACAAAACCCGAAACTGTTCACCAGAAACAATTTGCTCTACATTTCCAATACAGGAAAGTGACTAAAGAAAGACTTTATTTATTCAATAGAACACTGTTTAGCAATTCTAATGAATATACTAGAACCACATCTAAACAGGAACACATCTAAAAACAGTAAAACAGGAGCTGGAGAGATGGCTCGGTTCAGAGAACTGGCTGGTTTGCAGAGGACCCAGGTTCAATTCCCAAAACCCACATGGCAGCTTACAAGCACTTGTAACTCCAGTTCTAGACCAGCACCCTCTTCTGGCCTCCAAGGGCACTGCATGTACATCGTGCACGGATGTACATGCAGCCCAAACATCACACGCATAAAAATACAAAAAATAAGATTAAAATTTAAAATAAATAAATATAAGCAATACATAGAGAAGAGGCTATTATCATGTGACTTACAGTTTATAAAAATTTTAAAACATGCAAAAACCCTAAGTTTTTCCATATATATATGTATGTGTGTATATATATATATATGGAGTAGTACACATATATAAATATATGTTGTATAAAAACATGCACAAACATGAACACCACTGCATTAATTGAGACCCCCTCAGAGGAGATAAAAAGTGACAGAAACAAAAGAATGGGAACTGGGAGAAGTGACAAGAGGGCTTGAATTGGATTTGTCACATTAAGTTCTCTGAAAAACATCTCTCCAATACTATGGAATTACAGGAACGGGGCAGTGAGAGAGGCAGAGGCTGTTGTCCTAACGCAGGGGAACCTGCAGGCCAGCTCCCTGCCTTGAGGAGCGTGTGCCTGCCTTCTCAGGTTCTGCTATAGTGCCCGATGCAGGCCTGATTCTCCATAAATTATGAACTGTGTGGATGAATGGTTTTCTGTACAATTCTGTACACTTGAAAGAATTCTGTTGAAATACAGATTCAGTACAGTAGAAATGAAAATATAAAGTGCCATACTTTCTTACAGAAAAAAAATGTTGAAAAAAAGAAAAAAACTTTTTTAAGAAAAGGAATAAAAATAGAACTAGAATTATATAGAGAGGGTTGCCTGATATTTCCCTGGATTCAGTCCTAAGCATGCATGTATATATATATATATATATATATATATATATATATACACACACACACACACACACACACATGCATTTATGTATGTATACATATAGCACTTTAAATGTTTAATTTGGTGTCAGGGAAAGATGGGTTTCTCTGTGTAGCTATGGGAACTCAGTATGTAGACCAGGCTGACCTTGAACCCACAGAGATTCTCCTTCCTCTGCCTTCTGAGTACTGGGATTAAAGTCATGTGCCACCATGCCTGGCTTTACATTTAAAAATAATTTTTTTAATATATATGTATGTGTCCTGGATTCAATCCGTGTGTGTGTGTGTGTGTGTGTGTGTGTGTGTGTGTGTGAGTACATATTTATCAGGTGCCTGCAGAGGCCAGAGGAGAGCATCAGAACCTTTGGAGCTAATGATGCAGGTGATTAGGACACACCAGATGTTATTGGTTCGAGGAACCAAACCCCCCTGGTCCTCTGCAGGAACAGCAAGCATTTTTAACTGCGGAGCCATCTCTCCAGCCCCACGAGTATTGATATTCTTAGAGCACATATATTGTGAAATCTGTGTGAGTGCAACTTGTATGGGGAAGGAGGAGGTTTGGGGAAAGACCACTGCTTAGCAGAGCTTCCAGAACAAAAATACAGGTCCCAAGACTGGAGGGAGGGAGGAGGGAGGAGGGGGGAGGGGGAGGGAGGGAGGAGGAGGGACTGGGATGGTTTGCCTTTGAAATAAGTTGTCCTAAGTCCATGGTGCAGAACTCTCTGGGAATTGTGTTACGGTTAATAAAGGACTAATCAAGACCACGAGATTAGCCTGTAGGGGTGGCACTGTTTGCTAAGCAGACTACAATTTATTTGCTACTTGTGCCTGAAGAAACTAAAAGAATCCACACAGTCTGCCAATAGGTGCCCTCAAGTTCAACATCTTCCAGATCCTTGGGGTGACCAAGGTCTTCTGCAGCCCCACCTCCCAGCATGGCATGACACAGCTCAGCACAGCAGTGTTGGACGCCAATATTTGAGTCATCCCCCCCCCCCCCCCCAGTTCAGAAAGGTCAGGCAGACAATACACATGGAGAGGAGGCCTTTTCCTTGCCATTCTCATTGAACACAGCAGGAGACAGCAAACCACAACCACGTGCACCAGGATCAAGCATGCACCAGGACGCAGACAGACAAGTTGGAAAAGTACCTCAGAAGTCACCTTGCAAGACAGTAACTTAGAGGTGTACTGGCAGAGAGGGAAAAGACCAGGGTTAGTACACGGCAGAGGCACATTCACAGACTCCCCCGCCCGCCCCGGCAGCTGCGCTCTGGCACAGTGCCAGAAGTGAGTAGAGAGGGAAGAGGCTTGGGACCCGGGGAGGATCAATTATACAACCTCTCAAGTATTGCTTCATCTGATATTTGTTTATTTAAAAGTCTGTATCTCTGGAGGCAAGTAGATACTCTATTACTAAAAATATCAGATATAAGCCAGGTTTTGTTAATCCAAGGTGTTGTTTTCATTTTTCTGTTGAATTAACAAGATTTCTTCTACCCCACTCCCCCCCCCCCCCCCCCCCCCCCCTTCGATTGTCTAACCAGCTGCCCACCAGCAAGGACGTAGTTGGCCATTCTGGAGTTGATAGATTCTATAACCAAAGAGCCTTTTCTTTTCGTGTGGACTTCTCTGAACCTTAAAGAACCCTGTAGCCCATTGTGTCATTACAGTAAGACTCCAACAGTAGAATGAAGAGAGGAGGACGTGAAGGGAAAAGGGAGGGAGGGAATGGAAGAGGAGGGAGGGAGGAAGGGACCAGGTCTGCAGAGGCAGCTTCTCTAAAACAGACCTAAGGATGGTATTGTCAGTGGGTCTGATAAGATTCCAAGCTTGGGAAGGTCCTTGGATAATCATTTGGGATGATTATTTAGGATTAGCATGGGTACCTAGGACATGGAGTGTTCTGTTAGTTCCCAGAGACGCTCACTGGAGATAACACAGAACAAGGCAGCTGGTCCGGGTGGGTGAAGAGCGGTAGAGAGGACAGGGAGCAGTTTGCCCAAGTTCTAAGAGGGGAGGCTGAGGAACCTTTTGAAAAGTGAACCTTTTGTTCTGTTCTTTGCCACTGAGCCAGTTGGCAAATGAAGGTGACAGTGTGAGGCTCTGAGAGGGCAGAAAATCTAAGAGGCCATGTGTCACCCTAAAAACAATGTGTATGAATGGCTCAGGAGGACAGAATCGCAGGGCCCTGAAGACAATCACCTTTAGCTTTTAGGGACAGAGGGGCCTACTCCATAACCACCACCAAGCCACCCATCCTCTCCAGAGACAGGGAAAATGGAGACAGGACTAGGGACCATCTGGGGACCACGCAGTTTGTTCTCTCTACACAGAGGCGTGGAAAGGTGTCCTACATCACAAGGGGCTGAGAGACAGGCTAGCGAGTGGCTTGGAATCAATTCTGGCTGATGTCCATCAAATTTCTCAAGAAGCAATTTGAGTGTGGGCTTTTGAGACTTGGGTCTCTATTAGAAGGGTGCAGGTATTGGGGATTGGAGTTTGTCCTGTCCCTAAAACTCTTCAACAATTGACAGATTTTGTTCTGTAGTGATTTGAGGACAAGCTCAAAACACCCAGCCTTCAAATAAAAATAAATTGATCCACTAGCAGGTTTCTTCCTTAGCCAACATGTTTATTTACTTGGGTGAAATACAGACTGGGCCCAGTTGGCATTCCTGAGGTAGGTGCCTGAGTGTTAGAGTTTACCAGAAAGGGGGGTAGGGGGAGGTGTCTAATTTTCTGCCTGTGACCTCCTTCCACTATGTCCCAGGCAGACCTTGACCATGTTATCTTTCCACTTCAGATTTCCAGTGTCTGGGATTACAGGCCTGTGCACCAGGCCTAGAAATTACTTTTCCCCACTTAACATCTGCAATCCAGTGTATAAAAGCCCATACAACCAACACGGAATGCACTTAGAAAGTATGTACATGGGTCACGACTGAATGGTCCGTGGCTCTTTGGCTAGTGTTTCAGCAAAGCTGCTGATGTACACTGTTGAATCAGGGGGAGGGGGAAAAAAACCCATATGCTTCTAAGACTGCACTTCAGACTACAACTAAAAACACCTAAAGAAGGACTATATACCCCAAAGGAGCTGGTTTAATAGACAGTAAACTGCTGCTGGCACCTGCCCAGTAAAGCCCAGCAGAACTGTCTGCAGCAGCTACCTAGGCCAGGGCTCCATCCACAGAGAAGCCTCTTGACCTCACAGCAGAGTTAAGCAAGCGTTCCTTTGTGATTAAGAAGAGGGATATGTGGGCTGGCGAGATGGCTCAGCCGGTAAGAGCACTGACTGCTCTTCCGAAGGTCCTGAGTTCGGATCCCAGCAACCACATGGTGGCTCACAACCATCCGTCATGAGATCGGACGCCCTCTTCTGGTGCGTCTGAAGACAACTACAGTGAATTATGCTGGAACGAGGGGGCAGGCCGGAGCGAGCAGGGCCAGCAGAGGTCCTGAGTTCAATTCCCAGCAGCCACACATATGATGGCTCACATCCATCTGTACAGCTACAGTGTGCTCACACACATAAAATAAATAAAATTAAATTAAAAAAAAAAAAGAGGGATGTGTATGTGTTTATCTCTTCTTTACCCCTCTAACTGAAAAGGGGCCTTCAGCATCTGGCATTCATCCCGGAAACTCTCTAACTTGGGATTATCCAGCCAGGACATGAAAGTCATTGAGTTGGCAGGGACTTCCTGCTGTGAACCTCAGAGCATTCAAGTTGAGGATAACTGGGGAGCTTATCCAAACTTGGAAGAGTGAAAGGGGGCGCTGTTCATAAACACACAAGACAACAGGCAGAAACTAGGTAGTTTCCATCCAAGCTATTTGCAACCTCAGTATAATGGTGGGTGGCGGTGGGATGGGGTGGGGATACTTTGGTGAAAGAGAAGACCCATGGCAGAGACTCTAGGGTGTTTGCACATAACCTGGGGTTGTCCCCACCCCAGGCTTGTGAGGACCATTCAAAACACCTCTTAAATCTCTTACTGAACAAGGAAACCACAGCAGATGACTTCTTTTCATAGGACACACAGCCAACACGTACAGAGTTGGGAGGGTTGAAGGGAGAGAAGTAGTTGTGTGGTTTTTAGCTGTCATTTAAAATGTCTCTTTCCTGTCCAACTCGGCACACAAAGAACCCCAGACAGACTTAGTCTCTTGAGCAGTGTGCAACATATATGAGGATCGATCACAGCATAGCTTTTGAAGCCCGAGGGCATGTCCAGAGAGAGTGCATCCTTCTTTGCTGTATTGCCCAGGCACATCATCTTTTTCCACCCCACCATCTCATGGACCAGCCAAACAACCAGCTCTGGATGATAGATTCTTAGTCCCCAAGGCACATTAAAGCACTCGTCTGAAAATAGGTTTCAGAATCATGAGGCAAGACAAGCAGATAAATTGCACACACATCCAGGTCTGAACCAGGACACAGGCACACCACACTGAAGGTCACCCTCAGAAAAGAGAAAGGAAAGGAGGAAAAACTTACACTACTATCATCCATTCTCTCGCGCCTTTTAGATTTGTGTGTCTCATAGTCTTCCATGAGGGTCTGCATCAGGTTCTTGGGCCGCTGGGTTCCGGCAGCCTCTTCGGGGGCTAAGTCAGGCTGCAAGCTGGGACCTTCAGTTGTGGGGGATGGAGGAGGTTTGACTTTCTCTATTTTCCCTGAAACAACACGAAGAGAACACCCTTTCTAAGCTCATCTGCTCAGCAGGCACTGCTTTTAGAAGGAGGAAAAAAAACTGTCTCTCTCACTTGCACACACGCACACTTGCAAAATCAAGGGCAGAGCAGAATCATGGTTAAGTCAAAGGTTTCATTACAAGAACAAAGTGCAAACCTATTCAACACACACCTCGGCGACACAAGAGAATCAGTTCACTTAAATGAGCCTGGCAGGCTCTTTGCAACATGTCAGGCAGGCAGGCAGGCAGACAGACAGACAGACATTAAGAGCTAATGTGGAGAAGAATTCTCTCAGATCGTGTCATAAAGCTGTCAGAGGCTGCAGCATTGTAGAGACCAACTTCTTACAGGTGAGGAAGGTGAGATTCTACAAAGGCCACCTGAGCCAAAGACGGTCTCCAGCACTCCCAGCATCCTCTGCCCTCTGCATCAGAGGTAACCGATTATTAGCTGACCTGCCCTGGTATCGAGAAGTCTTTGAATGAGACTAGGACTCCAGGAGACACCAGTCTTAATTGGCCAGTTTCTTTCATTTACCTTACCTGCTAAGGTCCCAAAGACACTCCTAGACTTTTGGAATGAGTGATGACAGAGTTGGAAAGGTAAGATTGAGCCCTTGAGATCGCCCCTAAGGAGTTGCCAGGTAGGGAGATTACAGCAATGGTTAATTAAACAGTGGCATGGGGCCTCTAGGCATATTCTCTAAAACTATCAGCATCCTTTGAACATATGCCAGACAGATAGACACTGGCTCCAAATATCCAAGGGATGCGTGTTCGATCACAGATCACAATAGTAAGCTGTCAAGAGGAGTTGGCACCTTGGAGATTCACTTTGTTTCATAAGACAGTGTCTTATATTATGAAGGCTGGCCTTGAACTCATTATATAGCCCAGACTGGCTTTAAAACTCACTTCTCCTGCCTCTACCTCCCAGGTGCTAAGATTACAAGCTCAGCCACAAGCCCTGCTTTAGGCCATGTTGGTGATTGAACCCAAGCAAGTGCTCTACCAAATGAGCCCCTCAGCTCCTAGAGACCCGCTTCTCCCTAGCCTTCCCTTCTGGATCGTCAAGGCATGCATGGATGGATTTTAGTGCTACAGAGACTCAAATGCATCTCTGAGAAGCAGCAATAGTGAACAGTTTTTCTTATACACCTTTAACCCCAGCACTTGAGAGGCAGAAGCAGAGGCAGACAGATTTCTGTGACTTTGAGAGTTCCAGGACAGCCAGATCTACACAGAAAGACCAGTGTTGAGGAGGGGGTGGGAAAGGTTGAAACGGAGTCTCCTGTAGCCTATGCTGGCCTTGAACTCAGTACGTAGTTACAGATAATCTTGAACTTACACTCTTCTTGAATGCTGGAATTATATGCATATGCCACCATATCTAGCTTTAGGTCGTACTGGGAACCAAACTCTGGGCCTCGTGTACGGTAGGCAAGCCTCTATCAACTGGGCCACAACCCCAGACTCACAGTGGTCTTTTAAATGAAACTTTGAGAAACAGTGCAGAAGTGTGGTAAGCATGCATGCTCTAGATCTCCAGTGTAGAGCTAGTATGCTGGAGTTTGAACCTACTACTTATCAGCCACCAGTCAAACAGCTCTGGGCCAGTTACTGTTAATATTACATAGTTGCTATAAAGACTAAGCTAACGTTGGTAAAGTTTAGTATTCAGAACAGAAAGCATCCAATGACTGTAGCTGCTGTTTGACTGGAATCTGAAGAAATAATACAACCATGGGGTGAAACCGTGTAATTCCTTGGGCATTCTACATAGTATTTGTGCAAGTCCGGAAAGCCAGAAACAGGTTTCATATATTGCCAGGTTGATGATTGTTGCTGCCCTCTGTCTCAAATGTCCAGACCGTCTCCCATCAACCCTTCTTCCAACAGTAAATGCCTAGGAAGCAGAGTAAAGTGTCTATGCTTAGCTTCTGGTTTTCAGACTGCCGTCTTTGCCAGACAAGACTTTATTTTAAGGTCTGTGAAAGCCATTTTCTTAGAGTGTCCTGTCATCTGGAATAAACTGTAAAATCACAGGAAGACACAAATCATTCCAATCGCCTATGAATCCTTTTTACTCATTTCAGTGAGGAACCTTTCCCAATGGGGTTTCCATCTGTCCTGACTCCTGGATCCCAGCAAAATAAAGAACAAGGTAAGAGTCAGTGTGTGCTTAATAAGCCAATACGTTTATTGTAGAGTGCGTACAACCACTTTATAAAACACTCGTGTACTGGGATCAACACTCCCCCACCACCAGAAAATCCCAGGAAAGAGGTCAAACGCCTTCCCCTCCCAACACTTGGGAGTCAGAGGCAGGAGAATCATCATGGGTTCAAAGCAGCCTGTGCTACACAATAAATCCCATGCCAGCATGGACTACAGAGTGCGATTCTGTCTCAAACGCAAGCAAGCAAAAACAAAAACAAACAAACCAAGTGGACTCTGGGGTCACAGACTACAGGACTCAATGCTCAGTAGTGGTACTGAGGTTGCTCTTATGAACAACGACCCTCATGACATTTAATTCTTACATGTGTGAATGGATAGATGGCTAAACAGAGTGGATAATTAAGGGTTGGATCACGAAAGCCCAATGCTGATTACAGCCAGCATCACATCTGAGAACGGTCAGAGTTAGTTTGGAATTATGGCCAATTCCAATATGATGGAATGAGAACATTCCCAAAGAGAATCGAGTCAGCCATTAGAAAAGACAATGCCTGCCTAGCAGAAGAAAACCTATGGAAAACCCAGAACAGGAAGTAATGCCAGCGACGGTCACTACAGGTCGCAGAAAGCAAGGCTGTAGCAGGGCTGGAGGATGAACCTCTAAAGAGATAATTGGTGGCAGAAGAGACTTGGATATCCAAACCCAAGAAAGGGCTGTCACAGGCGCCAGAGACAAAGGGGAAACTGTTTCTGATCCGCAAACTTCTGGCTGTCAGCCTTGATGTTTTCACAGGACAATAACTTGTTCCTCTTTCTATGCTGGGCCTAAGACCACCAAGCGTCCTCCCTACAGTAAGATACAAGTCATGCCTTAGAACTCCATGCCCCACCTTAGGAGTCACACAAGCCACTGAAAAGCTGAAGAGGGACTGCTCCACACCTGACTCCTTTCTCAGGGTCCTGAGTTCAGAGTCAAAGACTTCTCATAGGAGGATGGGAAACTTGTGGTACTTCCCCCACACAGCAGCACACTGTCCATGGGGTCATGACAGGAAGGAAATGCATACCGTTTGTGCATACATCTGAATAGTCAGTCACATCTATCTATGGCCTAATGAGGGCCTTACAAGTTCTATGACCTAGGGGACGTACCCCAGGAGAATCTGAAACTGTAGAGTATCCTGGGTGTTGTGTGCATCTCCTGGCTCTCCTATCCTTAGCTTTCATCCCAGGTTGGCCCACCAAACCTTGCTCTTCTTGAATTTGTCTATTCACTTGGTGAATGATCGAGTACCTGAAAATGTCCTCCCTATTCAGTGATAGCATCCTGCTATCCAGACTCTCCCTGGACTGGAGAAAGAGCCTTCTCCCAGAATGTCCGTGTCCCTGGGAAACAAGAGCTCAGGGTGGGCCTGTGTTGGTTTGGACTGAAGGCTGGGATTGATATTTACAGAACATGGAACAGGTTACTGTGTAACATTATGCAACTGTCACCAAGAAACCAACAGGACAAAAATCAGCCTGCAGTTCTGAGTAGAGGAAAGGAAACATCTTCAGCTCATTTCATAAACACAGTCCTGTCTAAAATAATGGAGTAAATTTGTACCTTACATTTTGAAAGTAAATGAGGGCAGGCAGCCCCACATGGCTGGGTTGATCTCTATTATCTTGGCTATATGAAATAATTCTCAGTGCTACAAACAAATCAATAGCATTACACAAACAAACTTGTCAAACAATAGGTTTTTTAAAAAGGTGTGTAAGGGCCAGCAAGGTGGCTCAGAGGGTAAAGGTACTTGTTGTCAGACCCAAGGGCCTGAGTTCAATGTCTGGGATCCATATAGTGTAGGAAGATAACTGACTCCTGGAAACTGTTCCTTGACTTCTACATGCACATCATGGCATGCGCACACTCACACCCACCTAGACCCACACACAATAAATATGTGTATATGTGGTAGTTTGAACAAGAATTGCTCACATAAGCTCATATATTTGAATGTTTACTCACCAAGGAGTAGTACTACTTGAAGGAATTAGAAATATTAAGAGGTGTGTCCTTGTTGGAGGAAATGTGTCACTGGGAATGGGCTTTGACGTTTCAAAAGGCCATGCCAAGCCCAGAGCGTCTCTCTCTCTCTCTCTCTCTCTCTCTCTCTCTCTCTCTCTCTCTCTGTGTGTGTGTGTCTCTCTATCTCTCTCTCTTTCTCTGTGTATGTATGTGTGTGTGTGTGTGTGTCTCTATCTCTCTCTCTTTCTCTACCTGTGAATTGGGATGTAGTTCTCAGCTAGTGCTCCAGAATCTGCCTGCAGGCAGGCATGCTTCCTGCCACTATGATAATGGATTACACTTCTGAAACTGTAAGCCAGCCCCCAATCAAATGTTTTCCTTATAAGAGTTGTTTTGGTCATGGTGTCTCTTAATAGCAATAGCAACCTAAGACAGTATATACGTATATATGCAAATAAATAAATAAATAAATAGAGGTAATAAGTAATTTAAAAGGTGTGTGGGAGAACCTTCATGAGAAGGCTTCTGGTTCCAGTCTTGGTATGGCTTTGAACCACGAATTCATGAATGAGGGTGTAGATCACTCAAATTCATTTAACAGGAACCACGAATTCATGAATGAGGGTGTAGATCACTCAAATTCATTTAACAGGAGAAGCCTGTTTCATGGAATTCCCATTACTCTCACAAGGAAAATGGCTCAAGAAATCAATTGTCTAACGTATACTGCCTGTCTAGCTCCCAAGAAAAGATGTGACACACATTCAGCCGATATCTAAACAAACGCATAAAGCTACATATAAAGCGATACACCAGAATTTCCTCACTTTCTTTTTCATATTTAAAGCGACTTCTCTGCCTAGGAGAGAATAGTTAGATCCGTCCCATTTAGTGATAGAGTATTATTTAGCCACTACCAATCATGTTTTAACCTCTGGAATTTAGAGGAATATTTAAGGGGAAATGAGAAAAACCAGTTCCCCAAAGTGGATTTAAAAGTGTTTAAGTTGAGTGTGGTGGTAAATTCTTGTAATCCTAGTACTAGGGCGAAGCAGGAAGTTCTCAAGTTCAAGGCCAGCCTGAGCTAACTTGACTAATAAAGTGAGAACTTTTTAAAAAGATTTATTTTATTTATTTTATGTGTATGAGTACACTGTAGCTGTACAGATGGCCGTGAGCCATCATGTGTGTGGCTGTTGATTTGAATTGAACTCAGGACCTCTGCTGGCCTGCTTGCTCCGGTGTAATTCACTGTAGTTGTCTTCAGACACACTAGAAGAGGGCGTCAGATCTCATCATGGATGGTTGTGAGCCACCATGTGGTTACTGGTATCCAAACTCAGGACCTTTGTTAGAGCAATTAGTGCTCTTACCCGCTGGGCCATCTCGCCAGCCCCATAAAGTGAGAATTTATCCAAAAGAAAAAAAAAAAAGAAGAGAAAGAAAGGGAGGAAGAGAGGAAGGGCAGGCTGGGTATGTAGCTCTGTGGCAGAGGGCTTGCTTGCTTAGCAAGTGCAAGTCCCTGACCTCCATCTCCAGACAGAATCGACTCAAGTACCTCTCCCACAGGGAAGAGGTAGAAGGCAAACAGGAAAGACATGGGGGTCAAATGAGCAACAGAGTATGTACCCCCAACCCAAGGCTTGCCAAGCCCTGATCCCTTAAAACCTCTGAATACACTGCCTTTGTTAGGTGTCAAAGAAACCCATACTACTTCTACCCTAAACCTCACCCTTCCCTATCTATATAACTCAGCCATTTTGGACATGCAGTCTGTTGCTCACTTGGTTCCGCTCCTGGATCTCTCTTGGTCTGCTTGCCCTTTCTTCTCTTCCTCTTACTACACTCCCTACACACACACACACACACACACACCACAGTCTAGTTCAGTCTGATGACCATGTTCAGTCTGGACTCTTGCCTCTGGCTGTTCTCTCCCTCAGTAAAAACCCCTCTCCTCAACCATACCTTGGAGCAGGTATGTCCTCATTTTCCAACCATTCATGGTGCTCCTCCTGCCTCAACCTCCCCAGGTGCATCTGCCTCAGCATAAATTAATTTTAAAATATAAAATAAACCAGTTTGGGGGGATTTTTTTTTTTTTTTTTTTTTTTTATTTGAGATTCTCGTGTAGCCCAGGCTGGCCTTGAACTCCTGACTCTCTAATAATTGCATCTTAAACTAAGCATCCTCAGAGAAACAGAGCTCCTCCTTCCTAGGTTTTTACCTCCTTCCAGTAGGGCTCACACGGCAGCTCCAGCATCAGCCCCAACTTTCTTTGAAGCAACCACATCTGAGGGCTCCTCAGACTTACCCCACTTTCAAGGATGTTTCTCATTCCTGACTATGTTTATGATCTAAACATCATCTTATTCTCCCATCTGAGATCCTTCAAAGGAAGAGATGAAAGGAGGAAGGCGGACTCATGGGGTGGGGAGTCCCAGCAGGAATTGTGCAAGCCCCAGTCCTTGGAGCTGGGGGTGGGGCTGCTGCTGAGCAGGTTGCTCTCATTCACCCCAAAGAAAGGAAGTCAAGACTGCAGCTCTGGGCTCTGCTCTCTGGGGACTTGCGCGGCTTTAGATGCTTGCTGAATCACCCCCGAGCTGTGTGAAGAAAAAGAGGCCATTGACAGAGGAGCAGGCCAAGGCACGTCATCTGGTGGGTGTTTTTGTTCCGTTCGGTCTCGTCTTTTTAAATTCAAGTGGGTAATAGGTTTTTTTTCCTCTTGAGAAATGTTAGAAACAAAGGATCTTTGAGTTATGACTCCACAGACACAGAGCGTAAAAATCATCCAGATTCGAACTTTTGGTTTACATGCCCCTACAAAACTGTCTAAACTTCTGGAGGCTGGGCTCTTTAGGAGCTAAGGATGATCCCACAGAAGGAAGACTTGAGTTGTCAGGGATGGCAGTGTTCTGTCCGAGCACACACAGCCTTCTCTGCATTCTGCAAGTGGGAGGAATTGAAGATTTTTTTTTTTTTTCTCTGCCCCTTGTAAGCACAGCCTACCCAAGGGGAATCCCAAAGGGTAACCAAGCATGGACTCAAAATAGTTTAACTATTTCTGGCGCATAGAGAGAAAACACAGATTCAGACTTCTTGGTTGTCTTTGCCGTCTTCATAGGAGACAGCCTTGGCTAGCTCAAAGGGAAATTCTACCGCCCTTCTCAGCGTCCTGCAGTTGTGAGTGTTAACATTCTTAGCTTCTTGAGTGTGTGATGATGGCTGGGAATATGTAAAGGGGCGGGGACCTTGTGGACCAGGCCAGTGAGTGAAGATTCAAGGGACCATTTACCTCTGCATGGACTAATTATATTTAACATAATTCTTTCCAAGCTGAGTGTGACGGAACGAACACCTTTGTAATTCTGGCACTTGAGAGGTGAAAACAGGAGAACCAGGAGTTCAAGGCCAGCCTGGGCTACATGAGACTCTCAAAAGGACCAATGATATTGCTATTACTGTTGGGTTTTTTTTTTTTTTCCCCATTTTCACTGGTGAGGAAACAGGTTTATAGAGGTGAAATGAACTATCTGTACAGCTGGCAAGGAGCTAGCCTCTGAATGTGATTCCAGAGAAGTTACTGACTCTCTTAAGCACCTGTCTTCCTTGACTGGCTCTTTTATATTTGAATTATATATTATTATATATAATGTTTGGATAATGGGAAATAAGAATGAGGTTGGTACTGTCAAAGAGACCTGATGTGAGATGCATACAAGTTTTGGGAGACATCCATATTTATCTTCAAGGCTACAAGAAGCAAAAGAGCATTATATAAACTTACAGCGGGATTCTCTGGGGCTCTCACAGTCTGATTAGCACATTCCCTGCCCCCTCCCCTGGCTTCCATCCCTTATCCAGTCCTCTTCCAAGCCCTCAGTAGAGACTTATTCACGAAGATCAAATGCATCCAAAATGCCGATCTTCTTGGGAAGTACACAGCCTAGGAAGAGTTGACGTCACATCCTGTCCAGGCTCCAGCAGTCACGGGTCGGGACATCCGGCTCCCAAGCTGGCTTTGATTAGCTCACATTTCTCAACAGAGATCTTGCAAGAATCAGGCCTTTTGATTCACTTCCTCTTCGTTAAAATTGAGACTATAGACTTTTCTTGTACGTGGCTGAGTCTGATTCCTGGGAAAGAGTTATGCCCAGAGCATGGAGTAGGTATGGATGTTAGTAATGAGGACCTCATGTGGTGCCTCCCATATGTGTGAGCACAACGAAGAGGCGACACAGATACCCATGGATCAACCAGCATAAGAACCAGTGCCATCTGAATACGGTAGACCTGGCTTCCGCAGGAGGGAGTTGAACTGAAGAGAGATTGTTTGCCTTTTCTAAAAATAAAACCGACATCATCTGAAAGTCACAACCGTACGCAGGCTTGTCATGGAGGATAGCCTGGAGTCTAATCCTCAGGAGAAAGAATGGCAGGTTTGAGCATGATGGTTTCCCTTTGCAAAACCTTTTGAGAGTGATGTCCAAAGGAACAATGCATTCATGCAGGCTTTTGTTATCGATTCCTATTGAAATGGTGGGTACTTTATAAAGAAAAACATTTGCCAGGTTCAGATCCATGAAATACAGGACAGTTCAAAGGAACAGAGAATATAGAAGGCAATCGTGATACTCCATGATGATCAGTTGACCAAGTGTCATTGACCATGACACTAAAAATATTGCACTCAGTCAGCTAATGCCTGATCATGTTCATATTAATCTAGTTCATTTGTAGATTTCGGGGAATGAACCCAACTCTGGAATGAATGGCTAAGTTTCTTCCAGAAAAATGAACTCGCAGAGAAAACTAACAAGACAACCAGCCTAAACAGCTAACTTAGCCCCTTAGCCTAAATATTTGGCAAGTACCAGCAATTTAGCTTATTTGTAACTGAGGCATTAAAACATCAAGGAGCCATGCAGGTTACAAAGGTAACTTTGCTTCACTTCTGCAGCCCCCCTATTGCCTGCCCTCCCAGGTCATTGATATGAATTGAAGTGAAATGTTTTGCTTTTTCTTAATGTCATGACCACACACGGCTTGTCACAGAAGATAGCCTGGAGCCTAATCCTCAGGAGAGAGAATGGCAGGTTTGAGCATAATGGTTTCCCTTTGCAAAACCTTCATAGATACATGGAGAGATGACTGGATAAATGGAAGAGTGGATAGAGATAGATAGATAGTTAGATAGATAGATAGATAGATAGATAGATAGATAGATTCAGAGCAGCCTGAGCTATAGAGTAAGACTTTGTCTCAAAAACAAAAAAAAGTTTATGTGTGTATATGTGCACATGTAGGTGCATGTTCGTGTGAAGGCATCCGTGCATATAGCCTCATGTGTTCCTATCATTTTTACCATTACCTTGAAAGGCTTTTGAGAGGAGTAGGCAACAAATGGGAACCTATGAAGTAACTAGTATTGGATATAGCTTTAAGGTCTTGTTAAGTTGCAGCTAGCATGCTTAGATTTACATCAGCAAAGAATGTTCAGGAAACAGCAATGGACACCAACCACCCATGGGACCTTCCACAAAAAGCTTATGCTGCTTCACCCAGCCCCTGGACTTCACCTGGAAGTGAAACCTGAGTTCCTAACAATAGACACACATTGAGAAGTATCAGTTGGTGTCTACAATATGCAAAGACTGGGAAGCTCTTAATTAAGTTCTTAATTATCACTTGAGTTTAAAAAGATGTTTGGGTAACCCCTGCCCCCATTTTCTCAAGGGTATTTTACCCTCATGTATGCATTTCCCCTTAAATAAGGTTCATAAATCTATCAAGGGGCTTTCTTTTTCCCCTTTCCTTCTCCTCCTCTTTGAAATACTAGGGATTGAACCCACGGCCTTGCGCATGCTAGGCAAGTGCTCTACCATTGAACTATCCCAGCCCTTTCCCTCCTTATTTTAAGAAAGACTCACTCTAGCCTAGACAGGCTTCGAACACTCACTACTGCAGCCTCCCAGGCAGATGGAATTATGGGCCTTCACCACTCTCTTATAAAGGGTGGGGGTGAGAAATATCATCCAAATGCCTTTTCAATATCTAGGGGATGGAGTTTTTTAGGTAACAGTGGGAAGAATTTGCACCTCCCTCCTTCTCTAGCACCCTCGCTCTCAGTGGACTTTGTCTGCTTACTGTTCGGAATCCAGCATGTGGCCAGCACGATTTCCCCTAGATAAGGAGCTAAGACATTATCTTTCATCACCTAATATCATTAATCTGATCTGAATCACACAAAGCCTACTGAGTCACTGCTGGCAGGAAACTGAAGCGGTGCAGAGGAAACCCTAGGAATATTTCATTCATGAGACCCAGGTTGGAGCCAGAAGTTCCAACCCCACAGATGGCCAGAGTAAAGTGTCAGCTTCCTCCGGGATCACAAACAAAGTAAGAGGCCGGCTGGCCAAGCAATACTCCAGAGGTTTCCAGGCTCAGAAAAAAGAAACCTGAATTTTTATTCACATTAATTTTGGTTCCTCTCTCCATGCTGCAATACTAGGAAGCTGTGGTGTCTTTTCTGCATGTTCTGAATAAAAATATGAAGGAATGGGGTCTGTTCCCACTGTACTATGACTGCATTCAATGTAATAATAAAACCAGGACAGAACATAGACTCAGATAAATTATTATCTATTTTTCTTTTCTTTCTTTTTTCTTCTTTTTTTTTTGTGGGGGAGTGGTGGTGGTTGTGATTTGGTTTGGTTTGGTTTGGTTTTTCGAGACAATATCTCTCTATACATAGCATAGCCCTGACTATCCTGAAACTCACTATGTGAACCAGGCTGGCCTTGATCTGGACCTCTCTGCCTCTTGCCTCCTGAATGCTGGGATTAGAGGGAGCATTACGTCTGGCAGTTACTGTCTTCTTAAAAGGATGAAAAGGAACACTGTGTAAATTAGACACGGGGAAGGAGATTCACACTCACAAAGGGGAAGAAACTGGGACTAGGTAACTGGAGGTCAGTGAGCCGACCCTGGCACCAATCCTACAGTAAACCCAATCCTAGTAGGGAAGGAAGCCTGACAGGCACATCAGCTGGGGGAGCCAGACTAGATAGCAGCATCTCCTTCCACCTAACAATTGTTAACGTGGTAGAAATAAAGCATGGGCAATATGGTGAGGGATTCCATTAAGAGACTGAGTGGAGAATCCAAAATACCCCCTGCTATGGTCTGATGTTCGGGAACCTCACAAATAGATTCAAATGTGGTTACCATCGTATGGCATGAGCTTTGGGGAAGTGATCAGACCATGGGGTCCGAGTCAACATGGATAGTATTAATGTCATGAAGGAAGCCACAGGAATCTATCCAGCTGCCTTCTTCCTTCCCACCACATGAGGACATCAAGAGGGGTTCCCTCTATAATCTAGGATATGGTTCCTTGTTAGAACCTTAATCCTAGACGTCCCAATCTCTACGACCGGGAGAAATAAATCTCTATCGTTTAAAAACCACTTGGCCCCAGGTATTTTGTCATGGTGAATCAAGTAGTCCAACTTGACCATCAACTATATGGACTTTCCGAAGGTTCCATTATGAAGCAACACAACTGATGTAGGCAAAGCTGGCTGTCGTAGAGTTGTAAGGGAACCATGGCTTCCATGGAGCAGGAGCCACGAAGCTCACAGAACATTTCTCCATCAGTGATACTTCCAGCTATCACCATCACTTACTTGTGCATTAGCTCCCAAGCTGGGGCTACCAATCACATGGTACAAAGACTTTTCTCCAGGGCAGGATGCTTAACCTCCATCTCCGTGCCAAGCCAGCTCCAGCCCAGAACAATTTCAAGTGAGCTTGACAAGTTAGACTTGTTGGGGCAAGCCAAGTTCTTTCTCGTGGCTAACCACTGGAGGAAACTCTCCCTGACAGTTTTCTTGCCTTAAGCACTTAGCTGGCTCTGGCCAGTGACCTGAGGGCATTAAAAACCCATCGAGGAAGTCTCTGGGCTCTCCCTCCTCCACAGCCCTTCCCTTTCCTTCCTGAGCAGCTCAGTCCAAGAGTCATTAGCTGGGGCTAAAAACCATGATGCCTGCAGAGGGCTGGGAGGAGGACACAGTGGCCTATGGAGGACTGTGGAGTCAGAGGGACAAGGTCGACAAGGGACAGCAGTGACAGAGGTAAACAGAATGCAGGGGAGGGGTGGTGATCACCTAGAAATTAATACTGGTTCGTAATTTAATGAAGAAAATAGGAGTTTGGTTAAATGGTGTGGCTAGAGGGGTCAAACAAAGACCATAGTAAGGATATCGAGGAGTAAGCTGCAAATGTAGAAAGGGAAGGGTGTTTCATGGAACACTGGCCTCTGAGCAAAACAGCTGCCATCCGCATCAGACAAGCTGCACCTGCTTACATAAGACCATCACCAGCAAGTGTGTTCTCTCAGGGGAAGAGCAGATGGGGGAGGGTCACTGGACCCTTACCTGAGAGTCCAATACTCTCTCTTGCCCCTCCCAGTCACATTCTATGTAATTCTGCACACAGCCTCCAGGTCTCAGGTGTCTCTAGAACACACAGACTAGGGAAGGTTAACCAAACGGGGAGCTACATTTATGCAGCTACAGGGAAGCCACCATCTAAGCTAGGTAAAGACTTAAAGCTTTGGGGTCAATGCACTCCTGTAAGCCACCCTTCACCAGTGCTCTGTAAATAAGTTCAGTAAGCTCATTGGCCCCCTAGGATGACCTTTGGAAGAAATATACTTTAGTTTGACCTTGGGAGCTTATAAAGATGGGATAGAAATTGTCTCCGCAGGGAAGAAATTTTTATGACAAATGTGAATAACTCTATTAAATCAGAATTAAAAGATCCCTGACTGAGTAAAATTGCTTACTATATACCCGCCCCCCCCCCCCAACAGTCTGAGTTTGGGTCCCAAGAACCTCAGTGAAAAGTTAGATGATTAGTATACATTTGTATTCCCAGCAGCCCTACAGTGGAGAGATTAGAGGCAGAGCTGGGAGAATTACAGGGAAGTCTGCAGATTGGCTAGCCTGGGTTATACAGCATAGGTGCACAGACAAGAGCCTGCTCAACAGGGTGGAAAGTGAGAACTATTCCTAAAAGGTGTCCTCTGACCTCCAAATCCATACCATGACAAGCATACTCACAGTCTCTCTCTCCTCTCCCCACCCCCATGCCACTAACTTTTGGAAAAGAACTTTGTATGAACCCATGGTTTTATAGGTAAGTAGGTAGGTAGGTAGATAGATAGATAGATAGATAGATAGATAGATAGATAGATAAACAGATAAAGGATTATAGATAAGATAGATAACATGTAGATATGTTTCATCTCCAATTCTGTTCATTAAGCCTGCCTTAGTGGGCAATTCAACATTAATGCACATGCCAATCTTGATGTATACATCTCATTCCTCAGTAAGAGAATAATTGCTCTTTGCTTTTTGGAAATAAGACTGATGAGCACAGGATAAAATGGAACACCATGCAATTACAAAGCATAAGGGAGTGCTCAAAGAGCTGCTTCTCAGAAAGACACAAAGGGGAGCCGGAAGGGACTTCCATGCTATAACTAAACAAATTGAGGATAAAAATAACAAGACAAATAATAACTAATTATTGAATGTAATGGGATTACATGAGACCATATTGATAAAAGGAAATTCTAGACTTCAAGTCTGATAAGGAGTGGGATAAAGAATCCGTAGTTGCCTGGCAGTGGTGGTGCACGCCTTTAATCCCAGCACTTGGGAGGCAGAGGCAGGCAGATTTCTGAGTTCGAGGCCAGCCTAGTCTACAGAGTGAGTTCCAGGACAGCCAGGGCTACACAGAGAAAACCTGTCTCAACCACCCCCGCCCCCCCAAAAAAAGAGTCCACAGTCAGGTGTGTTTAGACAAAATATGTATTAATTTCAAAAGGAAAATGTAGCTTCCCCCTGAGAAGCCTTACTCCTTAATCAAGTGATCAAAAGTAATACTGAATGGTCAAAACTAAGATCTGGTTATCCCATAATGAGCTAATACCATATGCTACTTGCTTAGACACTGTGAGGACACACCATCAATTTGACCGTGCTTCCCCTAGCAAAGGTGAGATGTAATCACACGAAAGCATCCCAAAGACCCAATGTGAGGGACGTGTTACAAAACTCAGGCAGTAGTAGAACATCATGGTGCCAAGTGATTCTCAAGCAGTCCAGAATAAAAACACACTGTCCTCGAGAGCGTTCCTTTAGGCTTGAGATTATCTTGAATTTTAAAAAGTTAATAATACAGAATGAGCCTGTGCCATTATAGCTTTGATGGAGGTCAAGGGTCAAGATGAAGGAATTAATATCTAAATGAACCAAGTTAAACAGCGGTGGTTACACTTGAAGGTAATGCTTCTTAAATTATCTTTGATGAAGGATCAGTTTCCCCATAAGTCTACTGTAAAACACATGATCCCACACTTGGGTTTCGGGATGGTATCCAATGTTCTACAATGCTCTCTTCTAACGCCCGCACTTACAGTGTATGGACCAGTTCTGAGCACGCCCAGAGACGCTCGTCTCCAAGGCAAGTTGAACAGAGCTCCAGGTACTATCATATCCACATGGGAAACAAAAGCTTCAGGTCACACTGTTAGCCACAGTGGCATCCACAGCATTGCCGTCTATACAAACAATTCAAGACAGGGGCTGCCCAGACAATAGAGGGAGAAGCTTGTAGTCGCTTCACTTCTTGAAATGGACAAGAATGGATGGAAATGTCCAGAGCATACACATGTCTAGACGGAGGTTGGGGAAACGTTCTAAGGTAACGTCTGAGGAAGACATTGTTAGGCGGTCTCATGGTGCAAACATCTCAGAGCAGACCTAGAAACTAAGACTGTTACGATTTCACTGGGTAGTACTACCATAAAGCTGGTCTGTCATTACAGGAGTGTAACTGGTATGTGATCACAAAAAGGAAGCCAAACCCAACCAAAAGGGAAATGGACAGAATATTCTGCAGACTGCAACCCTGAGTTCAGACCATCACCGCTGGGAAGAAAGCCAGCATCCCAAAAGGGGTTTGTAGAACACAACACATCCCCCAAATTCTATGGGTTTAATCTAACTTTAGCTTTTGAAGGTCCAGTTACTGATTTGAAGACACAGCTAGCACAACAGCTCTACTCTGCCAAAGTCTATGCCTCACTCGGCCAAGATGCAGCAGCCCTCCAGGGAGTAAAGGGTGGGAGCCTGCACAATAAATAAATCAAGACAAGGCAGACTGAGAGGCGAGGAGCCATCAAATCCACTGAGAAATAGCAGCCTCGACCTAGGCTTGGCATCCTTCCAGGGGACACCCTAACACCTCTGTGGCAATCCTCCTGCCAAAGGCACAGTGATGGCAGGAGTCACTTTCCGAGACACCTGGGTGCAGGATGCAGCGGTTACTCACCTGGAGCAGTCTTGTAGCCGGTGGTCCTAGAAGGCAGTGATGGGACGTTCTTGGTCCTGGGGCTTGGAGTGTTTTGCCTCACTTGTCTCTGGCGCTTTAGCTCCTCTTCCCTTTCCTGAGCTGCCCGGATCTCTTCTTCAATCATGGACAAAGTCCGCTGCTTCCTTGACCTCAGTTTGAAGGGCCCAACCATGACATCAGACTCTTGCGTAGCCAGGAGGGAAGCTGTGCTTCTCAGCTCTGCTGCCTCTGAGTACTTGCTGAAGTACCCTCCTTCAGGCCTGGTCTCTTCCATGTTGACTGGACCGCTGGGCTGCACAGCTGTGGGTGGCTGGGGGGGGCCCTTTTCCCTGAGTGCCCTGTCCTCCACCGGGAGGATCTTTGGTAATACATCCCTTTTCTCTTGAACAGGAGAGGACACCTGAGGTGGTGCAAACATGCCCTGGGGCTTCTCAGAGCCAGGAGCCTGGCTTCCAGCTTCCTCTACCGCTGCTTCAGGTCCTCGCTGTCCTGACCCCTCCTTGCTGGTGTGCGGGTCAGCCTTATCCACCTGCTTGGCTATGGCTTGTTGAATGGCATTCTGCACCAGGAGCCCAGCCTGATATTCCAAGGGGTCATCAACGGATGGGGAATCCCCCAGTGTGGAGGAAGGAGAATAGAAACCATGGTCACTGAATGACTTGGAGACCCCTTCTCGGCCCTCTGAGGGGTTATCTGTTTGGGGAGTCTGCGGCAGAGAGAAGTCAGCCAGTGAGTTTTCCTGAAGGGCACTGGGTGTCTCGTTAGAAGCTCCACTGTCACTTATGTTGTCCATGCTGAAGTCATTGGACAGAGTCTCCAGGACAGTGGTGTCCTGAGACCTCACTGACAACTCATCCAAACCTGAGTCCAGTTCCTCCTGGGTCAAAGATACATTGACCGATCTTGAAAACTGGTCCAAAATCCCATGATCTTCATCTTTGACAACAGTCAGGACAGCCTTGGCGCTCGTGAACTCTCCATCCTCTGCCCACAGTTTAGATAAGGGCCCACGTTTGGAAGGCTCACTATATGGCCCCTCCTTTCCCTGAGTGGCAGCGTTACCTGGACCGACTCCTGCAGGCTGGCTCTCAGATACACAGGGAGCTTTCTGCTCCTTGGCTGCCTGTGTTCCACAGTCTTCCAGAGTTCCCCCGACAGTAGCTGGTCGCAAGATGGTCAGTGGCTTGTCCGAGTTGATGGATCCAAGAGGTTTGTAGAAAGGCTTGATAGAAAACAGCCTCGGGGTGCTCTGGCCCTTGGCTAGGGTTTGCCTGGAATTCTCCATCAGCTGGAACTGCTTGCGTGCAGCCGAGAAGTCGATCTGCTCAGTGACGACATCCTCCTTTGTGTGTTCAATGCCATCGAGGTGTTCGTGAGCAGCTGGGGCTGTGCAGGGCTGAGACGTGGACACCTGCTGCTGTTGCAGCTGTTGCTGCTGCTGTTGCAACTGTTGCTGCAGCTGCTCCTGTTGCAGCTGTTGCTGCTGCTGTTGCAGCTGTAACTGTAGCTGCTCCTGCTGGGCCCTTTTCTCTTTGCGTTCCTTGTACTTTCTATGCGACTCCAGATGTTCCTCGTCCAGCTGTTCCTCAATGGTCTTTTCCTGGGGAGGATTCCACCACTTGGCGGCAATGCCAGGATTCTTCTTGACAGCCTGACTCCGAATGAGCTCCCTCCGCTCCTTCTCCAGCTCTATCATCTCTTCAGAGGGCCTCACTTTCCGGACACAGAACTGCTCCTTCTCCCGCTCGTCTTCCTCAAAGAGCTTGGAGGGCTTCTTGTCCTCGTGGAAGGCACGCAGCTCAAACTTGGCCTCCTTCTTCAGTGTGGTGAGTGTGAACTCCCCATCTCGGGAGGAGCAGTGGGAGCTGGTAGAGGAACTGGGGCTGACAGGTGCCTGCAGGTTGTTCCCCAGCATGTCTTGGGGCTGGTCAGTGGCGTGTCCGTTGGCTCTTTCTCCTTCAGCCATGCTGTCAGAGGGGCTTCTACTGAGCTCGATGTGAGGAGGCCCCTGCCTACCAGATGCTTTCTCAGTGGGTTCTGCCTTCGTGACTGAGTGGGCAGGCAAGCCTAAGCTGCTTACCAGTATGGCTGCACCAGGCTCTGGGGAGGGGATTCCGTTGTAAGTTCCATCCAAAGAGGAATCACAGCAGTTAGCCTCCAGCACCTCATCTAGGTATTGGATCTCTCTGGCGACATCATTGTCTAAAGACTCGTGGTGATCAGTGAGGAGGCCATTGTGTGAGGGTGAGTAGAAAGGGGAGGAGTGGTCCTTGGAATGGGGGGTAGAGGTGACTCCAGGTACACTTTTACATTCTGCCACGGACACCCCAATTTCCATGTTTTTGTGATCTGGGGAGAGAGAGCTGGCGGCAGGCTCCAGGCGACTGTCACCACAGTTGTCTTGCTTGCTTCTCAGCTGGTTAGCATCCTCGGAAATCTGGGGAGGCTTCTAGAATAAAGAGAAAACACAAACAAGAGTTAAATGCACATTTCTGGATATAGATGCTATCATGGTTTGAATATGCTTGGCCCAGGGAGTGGCACTATTTGGAGGTGTGGCCTTGTTGGAGTAGGTGTGTCACTGTGGGCGTGGGCTTTAAGACCCTCACCCTAACTGCCTAGAAGTCAGTTTTCCACTAGTAGCCTTCAGATGAAGATGTAGAACTCTCAGCTTTGCCAGCACCATGCCTGCCTGGTTGCTGCTATGCTCCCGCCTTGATGATAATGGACAGGACCTCTGAACCTGTAAGCCAGCCCAAAAGAAATGTTGTCCTTATAAGAGTTGCCTTGGCAGGGCAGTGGTGGCGCATGCCTTTAATGCCAGCACTTGGGAGGCAGAGGCAGGCAGATTTCTGAGTTCAAGGCCAGCCTGGTCTACAGAATGAGTTCCAGGACAGTCAGGACTACACAGAGAAACCCTGTCTCGAAAAAAAAAAAAACAAAAACAAAAACAAAAAACAAAAAAACCAACAACAACAAAAAAAAGAGTTGCCTTGGTCATGGTGTCTGTTCACAGCAGTAAAACCCTAACTAAGACAGATGTCAATCAAGAAATTCACTCAGTAACAGAAAGGAAACGGGGCAGAACAGTGACACGTACTTATAAATAGAGACCTCCTTTAATTATCCATTCTGTGTGGTGACATGTGCCCGACTCTCCTGGTTGGCTTTAATGATCAACTTGACAAAGCCTAGAATCCTCTGAGAGGAGAACCACAATAAAGGGCTGTGGGCATGTCTATGGGGGATTATCTTGTTGGTTAACTGATGTAGGAGGCCCATCACACTATGGATAGTCCTATTCCTAGGCAGATGGGTCCGAACTATGTAAGAAAGCTAGCTGAGTATACACCAGGCTTTGAACCATCCCTCGGGCAGCACCCTCCATAGTTCCTGCTGTACTTCTTGACCGTGAAGTGAGTTCCTTAGCTGGAGGAAATGTTGTGTGGAATAGCAAGTCGGCTCGGCTTTGAGCTTCTACCGTAACTTCCCTCAACGATGGACTATGATCTAGTCTTGTAAGCCGAATAAACCCTCTTCTCCCCTAAGCTGCTTTGGGTCAGGGAAGAGGAGAGGAGAGGAGAGGAGAGGAGAGGAGAGGAGAGGAGAGGAGAGGAGAGGAGAGGAGAGGAGAGGAGAGGAGAGAAACCTGGCCACTTACAGATTCCTTCTTGCTCACTGGGTGTTGAATATATACATGCTTCATTTGAAAATTTCATCTTCTAAATTAGAAGAGAGGGCTATAGTAGGTAAAAGGACCCTGTCCTCAAGCCCAAGGACCTGAGTTATGCATGGCATCCACATAGTGCAAAGAGGAAACTAACTCTCATGGCTTGTCCTCTGACCTCCGGATACACACTGAGGTATGCACATGCACACATACACACACACACACACACACACACACACACA
>JADRCD010230906.1:0-12383 GCA_019843815.1 Montemys delectorum
ACAACAACAAAAAAACAAAAACAAAAACAAAAAACAAAAAAAAACAGATAACCAGAGACGACAGTCAAGGCTCTACACACGTGCTTGGTTTCCGTAGGACATGCTGCTATGGAAACGCAGGGTGCAGCAGCCCCGTGCAGGGCCACACAGCCAGGCATGCGAGGTCAGGTGGTCCACGCAGCTACTCCGGCTCCATCACCTCCTCGGGCTGCAGTGGAGGCATGCGTGGTGGGGAGCCAGGGGCCGGAGCCCCCCAACTTTCCACGCAGGGACCAACTTTCACAAGAGCACTTCCTCCTCCCCCACTGGGGCTGGCTCTAGGCCCCGGGGGCTGTCTTCGCTGCCTTGCTTCCTGCTCGCCGAACAGAAAACCAGCATTAAGGTTTGGAGAAACGATGGCAGAGCCCTGACCAACTCCCGCCTTTGCGTGCCTCTGCTCCCAGGTGTGTCACATCTGATCTTTTAGATGCTCTCCCCATTTCTACTTGTTCACTTAAATATTTCAAAGCCGGCTTTGCCTCCCCTATAAATGGAGAAGCAAGGTTTACCTCAAAGTGCGGAGAACTGTGGGACAGATGCCAAGCTACCCTGTGGACACCCCAAGTCACCACAGGGTCCTCGGGGAGGTGTGTCCTCTAAGGTCTACGGTGTTCTCTCCTCTCTCTACCCTCCAGGCTAGAAGTGCCTGTGGAACACAAACTGTGACACCCACCCTCAGTCCCGCCACTGTGAACTCCTGAGACAGTGGCAAGCACCTGTGTGAACTGGCCGGGTACATGGAATCTTCAGGAAAAGCCTGCGACATCATCCTACCACCCGAGGCGCACAGGAAGACTCTTGGGAGAGAAAGGAAGACCACTCCCTTCTCAGAAGAGTCCCTCATAACCCCACTAGATCTGCCTGGTGTGCCAGCCATGGATGAGGTTTCACCAGACGGATCGGGAGCTTGAAGGAGTGAACTCAGCCCCAGGCCTCCTTCGAGCAGAATCGGCTTCGTAAGGGAAGTCACTGGCCTTGCCACTCAGGGCTACTGTCCAACTCTCAACAATGATCTGTGTACCTACTCAAACAGTGGACTCTTGTCCCTACACGGGGAAGGTAAACTGATATCCATGTCTCCCTAAGAAAGAACTATCTATATTTGGGAATTACATTATCTGGTCTTTTTATTTCCAGAGGTGATGCTCCTGGGAAGGGTGTCTGCCCTCAAAGCTGCTGACTAGTGTAGACAGGCCTAGGCGCAGGATCCCACAAATGAGCCCTACAAATTCCCAGCTCTCACGGGGAACCTAAAGCGATGCTGTATCCACTGAGTGAGGGAAGAAGGAGCTGTATAGAACTGAGCCGAGCTTAGTCTGTTGGAATATTGGCATTTTGATCTTACTGAAAACAAACAAACAAGCAAAAGAAACAAAGGACAGGCTAGGCTGTTCACAGTCCAGCTGGGAGGCAGCCTTGGTTTCGGCAGGCCTTCCCTCAGAGAAAGGCTTCCATTTCTCATTAACACAGAGGTGGGATTACAGGTCATCTGGGAACATGGTGGGGATGAGACAGACATCTATCTAGCTGCTAATTCAGACACATCTTCCTGGCTCTCCTCTCAAAGCACCATTCTCAAACAGCAGGCGTTTTCTTACATCGAATGAGCCCCTGGCTCCTAGGACACAGGTGGCAGATGAACATCCTCAGATAACGCAACTCCCAACGAAGAGAAAATAGTTCCCACTTGATTCAAAGGACTACAGCAAGTCCATTCATTTGTGAAGGCCTAGACAGAAACGCTGTCCACCAATACATCCAAATACTGCTATCCAGCTAAAAATTACTCAGTTACGAAAAGGCATGAAGCACTGGTACATGCTGCACTGTGGACAAGCCTTGAAGACATGTCGCAGAGATGAAGAGGCCAGATGTAAAAGACCCACTTACAAAATCCCCGCAGAATGACAAATCTATAGAAAACTGGATGGGCATCAGCGGATACTAGGAAGTGAGACTTGAGTGGACACAGCTCAGAGGAGGAAGGTTCCCTCCAGGGCTGGAGCTATCCTGCTAGCCAGGAGACTCCACCACATACTTTACAGTGATGGGCCACGGAGTAAAACAGAGCTGCTTGTTTGTTTTGCAGGGCTGGGGATGATGAAACCCGTGGCTTTGTGCATGCACTCTACAGAAGAGCTATGGCCCCAGCCTTTGACAAAGCCACTATGTGTCTGTGTTCACGTTCACATGTGTATGCTTGCACTTGAGACATTTCCCCAGGTACAAAGGAAAAACTTTGTTCTTTGAAGCTAGGCTAAACAGTGAGTTCTAGGGCTCTGCCTGTCACCACTTCCCCAGGAAACTCATGCTACCTCACCTAGCATTTTACATAGGTTCCAGGGGCATTGAACTGATGTCCTCATGCTTGTGTGGGAAGCACTTTAAAAAAAAAAAAGATTTCCCAGGCCTCCATAAAGCTAGTTTTAACAACAGAAGTGGCTGAGAGGAGTTTCCCATAGAGTCTGGCAACCTCATCAGGGTCAGTGAGAAGGACACTGGGGTATCTACCTTAACCCAGAGCCTCAGGGGAGCAGGATTACCAAACAGGTCCACCCAACATTACAGGGACAAAAGCATTCATCTGCTCCGGAAGTTGTAGGTTACACAGGCCTAGATATGCAGGCAGGAAGAAGGCCCAGATCCTGCTAAGATAATTTCTAGTTTTTAACCCACCAGAATTGCAGAGGAGCCCTCATGAAGAGCCACAGAGTGCAGCAGGCCTGACCTACGCTACGTGTGCATACTTAGATCACAGCCCCAGAGCAACAACAGACTTCCATTGCCATTGACGTGCACAGGAATGCAGCTATCCAGCTGGGCCTGAGGAACCCCGGGTGAGTTTACAGGCATTCCGGGTGGAGCGCCATGCACCGCAGCCCAGCCCACATGCATGACACACCATGGGACCCAAGCTCCTGGATGCCCCCTCAGTGTAAACCCAGAGGACCTCGGTGAGCTAGGCACAGAAGCCCAGGCTGAAGGCACATCTGCCTGTCGGAGATGCCCACGTGCTTGCTCTGCAGCTGCCCGCCCCCAGACCCCAGCGGAGGGGAGGCAATGACACAGGCAAGTGGACAAGCATTACCTTGGGCTCAGACAAGGGCTCCCACTCCCTGGTTGGTTTTTTGCTGGAATTGCCAGAGGAAGGGGAAAGGGATGTAAGAAGGAACCCTGGGGATGCTCTTGAACGCTAGACAGTAGACCCTTGCCAGAGAGCCTGTGCCAGGGTGGTCGTTTTGAACAGGTAAGAATGGGCACGTGTGTTTGCATAGAAAGTCCCAGAGTGAAACCACATGACTCATCCATCCTGTGATTCTGCGGCCACAGAGTGCTACAACCCAGAGACGCCCAGTGAAAGAGTAAGTCCTCAGAGCAAGGTGGAACTTCAGGGTGTCAAGAGATGGATGCTGGCTGAATGGAGGAGGACACAAGAGCAAAGCTAGTGTATCTCTCCTGGGATGGCCCAGGCTTAGCTTCAAGTACCCCTCCCCTACACTGGAAGGAAGATGGGGGCCACTCACGTGAGCAGGAGGTTTCCAGGCGCTGACAAGGAACGTTCCTCCCGCCGGCTACATTCAAACGGGTTCCCAAAAGAGCGTTTCCGAATCATGGTCTTTACTAGGATCTGAGGGAGGAGAAGGAGGACAGCAGTGATGGCTGGGCCACAGGAGGAGACTCCATGTAGCATCTTCTCCTCTCTGGTCCCTTCCTGGCTCATGATTCTCAAAGGCCCTTCCTACCCAGGAGCTGCCAGCCAGAGCCATCCTGAACCTAGGCGCAGCTTGCTTCCTGCAGCTTGCTCCCTGGCTCCCCTAAAGGTCCAGGCTCCTGGCTCTAACGCGTAGTCTGTCACAATCCAGTTCCAGCCTGCCCAGCCTCGGGACCCTGTGGTCCGGAGCTGACTGTGCCGCTGGTGGAAGTCACCTGAAGCCACCCGACAAGAAACAAGCTGCTATAGCATGGTCATTCCTGGGGAGGAGACGATGTGTGTTTGAAACTGAGATTGGATTCACACAGATAAACTTACCATGGTAAGAGTTCTGATCCAAAGTCTACGGATGCTCAAGCCCCTTACACAGAGCTCGGGGTCTGTGTCTGACCTCTGTATATTCTCTGGTGTACTTTAACTAACTAACTAACATAACAGTGAACACCCTATTAACAGGAAGTTAGAGCGAGACTTCACAAGTTAGGTTTACCTGTTTGGTCCAAACCCAGTTTTCCATTTTCATGTATTTTTGACTCATGGTTAGTTGTGTTTATGATGTAGAAACCAACTATACGCAACTGCATGGATTTTAGTTCATTCACATCACCTTGATCTAGTCTCAAGTTTATATTATCCTAAAGGAAAACCCCATACCTGTAGTGGACACTCCCTGGATCCTTTCCTCTACAGCCCTCGGCAACCTCAAATCTTCCTCTCTGTATGAATTCACCCTGTCTGGGCACTCCCTACAATAGAATGTTCACTGGCCTTTTGTCTCTCTTAATTAAAACATTTTGTTTGTATGAATACATTGTGTGCATATATGTGTGTGCACTGTGTACACGCCTGGATGCATGTATGTGTGTGCACTGTGTACACGCCTGGATGCATGTGCGTGCACTGTGTACACACCTGGATGCATGTGTGTGCGTGCACTGTGTACACGCCTGGAGGTGAGAAGAGGGTATCAATTCCCATGGAAATGAAGTTGTGGATAGATGTGAGCTGCCATGTGGGTGCTGGGGACCTCTGCAAGAGCAGTGAGTGCCCTTAGCCACGAAGCCATCTCTCCAGCCCCTAAAGAGTTTTAGTCTGTGCATCATCACACGCATGCCTGGTGCCTACAGAAGCCAGAAGAAAGTGTTGGATCCCTTGAAACTGGAGATACTTAAGAGTTGTGAGCTACCATGTGGATGCTGGGAATTGAACCTGGAAGGAGGAGCAGCCAGTGCTTTTAACTGTTAAACTATCTTTCTAGCGGCTAAAAAAAGTTTTTCTATCTTTTCTGTGTGGTGGTAGTGGTCGTGGTGGAGGGTGTATGTGCGTGCGTGTGTGGAGGTCAGAGGGCAACAACCCCTGCTGTCAAGGCCACTCCTTCCACCTTGTTTGAGAGAGGGTCTCTCTAGCTTTTCACTGCTGTATACGCCAGGCTAGCTGGCAAGGGCATTTCCAGATGATCCTCCTATCTGTCTCACATCTCCTAGTAAGGGTGTTCTAAGATTCCTGACTTTTTACATGGGCTCTGGGGATCTGAACTCAGGTTGTTGGGCTTGTGTGGCAGTTCCAAGGGGCCCCGAATGCCCTGTCCTGGTCTCCACGTGTGCATGAATGTTCATCCATATGCAATCACACGTGCGCACACAAATGACTAGAACTTTAAAAATATTCAAATGTAAAGAAAAAAAAAAAAGCACTGATTTACAAAAAAGGTCGAAATACTCCAAATGTCCCTCAGCTGGAAAGTGTAAAGATGGTGGCGCATCTGTAGAGTACTCAGTCACCCAAGGAATAAGGCATCCATATCGCCACAACTCAGCTGACCCTTGGAAATGTGACACCAGTGAAAGCCAGGCCCAAAAGGCCACGCGTTACAGGTTCCCATTGATACCAAATGTCCAGCCCAGATCAACAGAGGAAGAAAGGGGGCAGCGGCCACCTACGATGAGGGGCGGGAGAGAAGGAGGGACTGAGGTTCCTTAAGACGGTCTGAAGAAAGCATAGCAGGGACACGATGACTGTGCTGTAAGTGTCCCAAATGCCAATGAGCAGAATAAAAGCCACACCCCCAAAAAGCCACACCCCCAGAGAAGCATGACTGCTCCCTGCACCGCACAGTGCCAGGGACTCCTGGGACGGGAAGAACCAGTGACCTTGCTCTGAGCTCTGGGCGGTGTTGCTCCCTGGGCCTCCCTTTCGTCAGCCTCCCCTCCTGCCTCTGATCCCATGGGGAGGTTGCACTCAGGGTCCGTCTTTCCTATGAGGTTACAGCCTCGAGAACTGGTGCCAGCTCATCTTTGTCATCTCAGGCCTGACATGTAACAGGCACTCAGTGTTTCCTGAGTGACAGGTACATAGAGAAGGCTAGACCTCAGACCTCCCCACCAGACCCCAACCCTGCAGGTTCTTCCTGTGCTCTTGGAACCTCTCCTGATCCTTCAGCAGTATGGGCTTTCTGGAAGTTTCTTGTTCAGCACTGCCTGTATTGTTCCCTCTTGTTCAGCTGTCTGTCCCTTTGTCCCCGCTCAGCAGGTTACACCCCGCCTTTCTGAGTTCATGTTTCTCTTTTCTTCTAACTTTTATATTATGTGATTGAGTGGTTTGCCTATGTGTATGTGTGTGTACCCCTTGCATTCCTGGTGCCTGCATAGGCTGGAAGAGGCTTCGGATCCCCTGGAAGTGAAGTTACAGACAGCTGTGAGCTGTGGGTGCTGAGACTCAAAGCTGGGACCTCTGCAAGAACAGCGGGTGCTCTTAATCACCGAGCCCTCTCTCCAGCCCCTTTATCCATTTCTTAAGACCCTCTTGACCCACGGTAGGACCTAGTGTTCCTGCCTCAGGGACAGTCCCTGCAGCCCTTCTATTGTACCAGACACATACTCCTTGGCATGACCATCTGCCGCCCAAGGGAGGCAGAGAACATGTAGGCTGTGCTCACGGCTGTTCCCTTCCCTGAGGAATCACTCACAAATGGTTCAGGGAGCATTTCTCCAAGGACAAATACCTACTGCAGACCCCAGGACTGATGCTTTCCCTCACGAGTGTCCAGAGAACAGACCCACCCATCCACAGAGGCATGGGGTTGGACCTACTTCCTCTCCCACCACAGGCGCAGGATGGGAGAGTGGGTGAGGAGTGGACTAGGATGGGTGAGTGGGTGTGGTCATGCAGAGCCCAGCACCAGGTGGGAGAAGAAGAAACATGGATGACTGCCCAGCCCTGGAGCTCAAGTCCTGAAGGAGGCAAGAGTCAGTGTGGGATAAGCAAGAGAGCAAGTAAGCAGAGAGAGCAGGAGCCGACTTGCAGATTCCCAAATGGGCCTTTGAGCCCCAGTGCTAGGTTTGCAGAGCCTGGGGCCTGCTTGTCTCTTGGGCCTGAGGCTTGGGCTGGGGCTTGGGCTGGGGCTCAGGATGGCCAAGCATAATCTGGGCTTCTGAGGAGGCTATGGGTGCTTAGAGCCTGGACCCCTGGGTCTCCCATCTCTCTTCAGAAACCGTCCTACGGGGCTGGCAGTGGCGTAGCTCCTACGGTCTCCAAGGTGAAGCTTCACGACTATTTATGGCTTCAAGCTTCCTTTTCCCAGAGCAAGGACCCAGATTCAAGGCCACAAAAAGGAGCCCTGTGACTCCCCAGCAAAATCCTGTGTTGCAAGATGGGGAAGAACTCTGCAGTGTGAGGTGGGCGCCCCCAGCCCTGAGAACCTCCCACATGGGAGATGTGAGACATGCCAAGTTAGTTGCTCTGGAGATCGAAAACCTCACCAGCTGGGAACCCCATCTTAGACTCCAGTCTGTGTGTCTTCATCTTCCTGGCTCCTCCCCACAATGTGCTCTGAAAGCAGGAAAATTCTAAAGAGCATTCCGATGCCTGCGGGGAGGGGTGGGGTTTGCCCAACACTACAGGAAATACTGGAGCCCCCAGGGTTACCTAGCCCAATGAGTGGCTATGAGTCAAGTGTAGCCCCCAACAGAAGTCTGACTCAGATCCCACATCTGCTTGCTTCCTAGGCATCTGGCCTGTGTCCAGCTCTGCCCTCTCTAGCCCTGCCTCGGGCTCTCTCAGTTCCTGCTCTTGGTCAGTGGACCTGCCCGCCTTACCACAGTTGCCAGGCTGGGAATGTGTTTGACTGAATTCTCGACCTCCTCTTCGGTCACCTCGACCAGTGTGCAGTTCTCGTCCTCCGACGGCAATGGCTCGGCCCCGTGCCTCGTGACCCAAGGGTGCAGCTTCAACGAATGACAGGAGGGGTAAGGGACAGGTGCAGCTAGTTCCCACAGGCCCTGCCAGGGAGCAGAGCCAAGGAGGGCATGCAGGAGGGAGAGGCCAGGGCCTGGGGTCTGGCATGCAGAGCTAGTGATCCAGGCATAGAGGTGGGTGAGTGAGATGGGAAGAGATGAGAAAAAGCAGAGACAGAGAATGGGAGATGCCGCAGAGCTGTGATGTGTGCAGAGACAGTTCTCCATCTGGCCCCACGTCAAAAGGAACAACCAGAATTTGACATCAGCTTTGCTCTGCTGCCCCAGGAGCATCCGCTGATCCCCACCAACTCTCCGTAACAACAGAGGCTCTGCTCTAAACACATGTGTTTTCCCAGTCCACAGAAGAGGTCCAGATGGAAGGACACACTCATAAGGGGACCCAGGCCCCTTCTCTGAGGCCCAAGTCCTTATCTGTGTGATTTTTGGGCCCTGTTAAAGACACCCATGCAGTTCAAGTGAGCCAGGCACCTCAGAAGCCCAGGAGCACGCCTGAGATTTCTTTCTTTTTAAAGACAAGGTCTCATACATCTCAGAGTGGCCTCTGACTTACTATGTAGCAAAGGACAACCTTAAACTTTGGATCCTGCCTCCACCCACCCCACCCCCCAATGTGCTGTGATTATAGGCATGCATTACAACACCCAGTTTATACGGTATTAGAGATGAGAGCCCAGGGCTTCATGCATGCCAGCCAACTCTTCTATCAGCTGAGCGATATCCCAAGCCCCATCTTGAGATTTTTTTTAAAAGGGCCAGATGTGTGTTCTTGGAATCCACAGGGATGTGTAGGGTGGTGGGCAAGTTCTCTGCTGATAGTAGAAGTCAGCAGGGAAAGGCTGAACTGCCCACTAATGTCCCTGGACTCTACAGTTCCTCAAGGGACTGGCCCACCATCTTCCAGGGGGCCATGAAAGGACTTGAAGTTCAACAACCCAGAGCATAGAGCACACAGAGGCCCTAAGACCACTCTTTGAGGGATGGACACCATCAGCACAAGCCAATGAGCAAGCGCAGGCAGCCCAGCTGATTGGTCACAGATCCCATTCCCCCATCACAGTGGATATAATGAGCAACACTCTTCCCTGCCCACAGCAGCAGCAGCACCCAGCAGCCCAGAGGCTCCAGGACATGGAAGGCGGTGATGCAGGAGGGTGCGGTGCTGTGGACAGGGCTGAGCCAAACGTTTCCAAACACAGGACACAGCCTCAAGAACTAGCCTTCTTAGCCACAGACCTTGATTTCAGGCACCACAATCCTGGACTCTGGATTCTTGTCCAACATCCGGGTGATCAGATCTTTCAAGTCTTCAGCTATGTCAGGCCTGGGGATGATGACAGTCAAAGGTAGGTCACAGGAAACTCAAGAAACCTGACCACTAAGGAATCAGGAGGTGATGTGATCGACAGAGAGGCACTACTCACTGGTCGGGAAACTCCAGGGCCTGACTCTTGATCTTACTGTGCAAACACATGATTCGTTCATCCATGAAAGGGCACTGTGGAGAGGCCAGGGAGTGTTGTGCTCAGTGGCTGCCACCTGTATCCTTCAGAGGCCATCTGGACTGTGTCACTCCTCAGGGATCACAGCAGAGAAATGAACAGCAGTGGCCCAGGCTGGGGAGGGGGCAGGAATCATCCCCCTTCAGTCCGCCCCCAAATCAGTGGAGGACTAGGAATGTCTAGCTAGTTTCAAGCCCTTATCAACCACACTACTGACCTGCTTTGCTTCAAAGTTTCAATTTCCTATGGACACAAAAGCAAATGTTCTTCCCCACCCCTCTTACCCAGGGAGCCATAAAGAAGCTGTGTATGCACGTGTGTGTATGTGTGTGTGATTGTGAGTGTGTTTGTATGTGTGATTGTGAGTGTGTGTTTGTATGTGTGGTTATGAGTGTGTGTGCGCGTGTGATTTTGAATATGTATGTGTTTATGTGTGAGAGAAAGAGTGTGTGTGTGTGTGTGTGTGTGTGTGTCTGTGTGTGTGTCTGTGTATGAGATCATGAGGGTTTAGCCTGGCTCAGGGGCCATAAGGCCATAAGAGACTTTCTGTGACCACACAGCCCATTCACGGCTCTACCTGGAACGATCTCCCTATCATCAACTGTGTGGCTTGTTCTCTCCATCATGTCTGACCAAAACTACCTATGAGTGGACCTGCTCCTGCAGAGCAGACCTACCTCATTCTCGCCAGCCACACCATCTCCAGCTGGGCACCCTGACATAACTGATAACTCCTTTCCACTGTAACCTCAACTGCACCAACTCAGGCCTTCCTAGCTGACTCTCTCTCAGAGTGTCCTTGGCACAGGAAAGATCTACTGCACTAATGAAAATTCAAATGGTTTTATCTAACCTCTCAGGGCTAAGGTGCAGCTCAGTGGTACAAAGCGTGCTTAGTATGCACAAGGCCCTGGGTTTGGTTGACAGCTGAGAGAAGGTAGGAATGATGATAAATAGATATATGGATACTATAACATAATGGAAGACTCCAAGTGGCCGGGTTGTGGGGTGTAGTGGTTTGAATACGTTTGAATATGTTAGGAAGTGGCACTTTAGGAGGTATGGCCTTGTTGGAGGAAGTGATCACTGTGGGGGTGAGCCCAGTATGAAAGAGTCAGTCTCTCCTGGTTGCCTTCTAATCAAGATGCAGAACTTTCAACCCTTTCCAGCACCCTGCCTTCCTGCACTCTGCCATGCTTCCTGCTATGATGATAATGGACTGAACCTCTGAAACTGGAAGCCAGCCCCAGCTAAATGTTTACTCTTATAAGAGTTGCCTTGGTCATGGTGTCTCTTTATAGCAATGGAAACCCTCACTAAGACATGGGTTTTCACTACAGAATTTGCTCAACTTTATGTTGAACTGAAAACTGTTGTAAAGGTATACTTTTTATTATATATCTCTATCTCTATCTCTCTATCTCCATCCATCCATCCATCTATCTATCTATCTATCTATCTATCTATCTACCTACCTACCTATCATCTATCTATCTGAGTGTCTGCATGTAAATAAGTGCCACTTGCATGCAGTGCCCTGGGAGACCAGCAGAGGGAGTGAGAAACCCTGGAACTCAAGTTTCAGCCCATTGTGAACAACCATATAGATGCTGGGAACCAACCTGGGTCCTCTGCAAGAGCAGCCACTGCTCTTAACTGCTAGACCATCTCACTAGCCCTAAGGAAAAAAATTCCATACAAATATTGAGGGAAAATAGCTTTTTTTAAAAAAGATTTATTTTTATTTATTATATGTAAGTATACTGTAGCTGACTTCAGACACACCAGAAGAGGGAGTCAGATCTCATAATGGGTGGTTGTGAGCCACCATGTGGTTGCTGGGATTTGAACTCATGACCTTCCGAAGAGCAGTCGGTGCTCTTCCCCACTGAGCCATCTCACCAGCCCAGAAAAAAAAAAAAAAAAAAGCTAAAATTTTTCCTTCCCTCCTTTTCCCACCTCTCTTTTCTCCCTTTCCTTCCTTCCTTCCCTCCTTCCATCCAGAGTCTCTCTCTTTACCCCTAGTGATCCTGAGACTCTGAAGAGCAGACTGGCCTCAAACTCAAAAGATCGACCTATATCTGCTTCCCAAGTACTGAGATTAAAGGTGTGTGCCACCATGCCAGGCTCTGAAACACAATTCTTAAGCTTTCCTCTACAGGTACACAAGCTCAAAAAGGAAAGGAGCATAAATCAAACTGAACTCACAGTTAAAAGAGCTCACAGTTAAAAGAGGTACCTTGCCAGGCATGGTAGTGCACGCTTTTAATACCAGCACTCGGGAGGCAGAGGTAGGAGGATCTCTGTGAGTTCAAGGTCAGCCTGGTCTACAAAATGAATTCCAGGAGAGCCAAAGCTACACAGAGAAACTCAGTCTTGATAAACCAAAACAAACAAAACCAAAAACACTCCCTAAGTCAAGAATGCTCTAAAAACCATGATTCCCGTTCCCATCCTATCCCTGGCAACAGGAGCTAGGAACATTGATGAAAAGAACATCAAACTAGTACTAAGTAAAGCTGCAAAGAATGCGGTGATTGATTAGTGATGTCTGTCTCAGGCTCAGGAATAGAGAGAGGTGGTATATTTGCTGTGTATTTGCTCTAAACTCATCAAGTATCTACAATCTCCATAGTCTCTGTTGATCCTTCTGTTTCTTTCGACCATTTCTGTATAAATGAGAACATCACAATTCATCAGAGAATATATATCTCTGATGAGAGAGATATTACAAAGACTGTTTTTTTTTTTTTAATCTATTCACTCAGCTGTGCAGATATAATTTGCAAATGAGAACTGTCCCCTTGCCAAGGCAACCAGCCACTCACAGCACTCAGAGGATAGGACACACCACCCTCTTACCTGCCCAAAGACAAA
>JADRCD010230907.1:6317-27851 GCA_019843815.1 Montemys delectorum
AAAGAAAGAAAGAAAGAAAGAAAGAAAGAAAGAAAGAAAGAAAGAAAGAAAGGAAGAAAGAAAGAAAAGAAAGAGGGAGGGAGAGAGAAGGAAGGAGGGAAGGAAGGAAGAATGGAAGAAGGAAGGAGGGAAGAAGGAAGGAGGGAAAGAAGGAAGGAAGAAAGGAGAGGAAGGAAGGAAAAAAGATATGAATTTTTTGTAGAAATAAAATAGTAACTTTAGCCTATAAACCATATCTCATCTTTTCCTTTTATAGTCACTCCTAGATATGTTTCTTGTTTCTTATTCCATTATTTTATATAAATGCCTTTTAATTTTTTTAATTTATAAAATATTATAACAATAAAAGTGAGCATTAGAAAAGTTGTTTGATATACAACAACAATCAATTTAACAGTCTTATGTAGATGCTTATCTATGGCAATACTGAAAATACAAATGTTTTTCACAATATAAATTTTAAATAACTCCAAACGTAGTAACTGTATATTTCAAAATAATGCATCACTCTAATATTTTCTTTTTTTTGCCTTTTTAATATTTATAAGACTTAAAGATTTAGAAGAAAGACTATTCTGAATTCTAAAACTAAGAATAGGACAGCTGAAGTAGTTATTATATTCTGTAGACTACTACTACAAACTGATTTATGTATGTGTTAACTCTAGTCCATGGTGTCTCTTGTCTTATCTTGTTGCCTGGTAGGGTAGCTGAGCCATGGTTTTTTGTTTGTTTGTTTGTTTGTTTGTTTGTTTTTTGTTATAAAAATTAACAACTGAAATTAGAAGGCTCATACAAATTATTATTTATACTTTGAATAATTTGTCCATTGAGATATTGAAATGTCAGATCAGTTAACTGAAAGTTGGAGTGCTTGTTTCATGATCACAGATCTAAGAACTTGGAAGACAGTAATCTATTAAGTGGCTTCTTCCTCACAAATTTTGACTTTGACAATATGTGCTATTTGGCCAATCTGATGCACACAGGTAATAGGGACCTCTTGTTCAGTGAAGCAGAATCTTTGATAACAGGGCAGAGATTCATTGTATAGACCTTCTGGGCCTTGACTCTGACTATCTCTTCCTCTGCCTGGAAACAACCAAAGTATATTTCCATTCCTTTCTGGTTCCTGATAACATTCCCCCCACCTTTAGCCCACTGAAGGTAATGTGTTACTGTGACTTAGAGTGAAATTAGTTCACAAAGATTTCATGATAATATAACAGTGGAAGTGAGGAAGTGGAAGACTTCCTCAATCCTCATCAACGTCCCTTCCTGCCCAAATATCAAATCTTTTATTCCCTTAAATCGTTAAAGATGCTCACTATGAAAATGCCAGCCATCCAGGGACTCAGATAAGCCGAGCAGTGCTATAATTGCCTTTAAGCTACACACCTTAATATCTGAATTTCTCTCTTCTTTTCCTAGGTAAGTGGTACTTCTTTTTCATTGCTTTGGGGAGTATTGATCCGTCATCTGGTAAGTGTTTGCTTTGTTGTGGGATCTGGTGTTACATGGGAAGTGCCTGTAAGAACCAAAGACAAAGTGGAAAGCACAACTTGTTTTAGTTGCGATGTTGTTAAATGTATCTTGGAGTGATTTTTGTCGGGGGAGGAATAATTCTTTGCCATTGTCATGCACTTTGTTCTTATTTCTGGAAGAAGGCCTAATGGCTGGTTGAGTGTTGATGAAATTTGCCTTTCAGACATTTTTTTTAATATGGATTTTCTTTTCCTTGTTATTATTTATTTTAGCTTCTTTCCACTGTCATTCAGCTTTTCTAAATGCCTCCCATTCTCTGATTATTATAAAACCATAAAACTCCAGAGAGAGGCATTTTGTTGAAGATTTTGCCACTTATGTGAGCCATGTTGTTCTATTACAGTGACTATGTTCCTCTCTCTTTCTCTTTCATCCTCTGGTCTTCTTCTCCCATACACAACGATTTTCTCTGTACAGTATTAGGGGACTAGAGGTTACTACCCACCATCATTAAGGTCTACTGTATTACAAAATTTTCATTATGGTCCAAAGTCTGGTATGCTCTTCTCTCTCATGTACGAATTGTGCTATGGATTTCTTTCTACAAGCTAAGGACAGTAATTGGCATCATTCTAGGTAATGTTATTAACACTGAGGGTTCTCCTTTAAAAGAACAACTGCGGCATAATATAGAAAGGAAATCAGAAAAAAAAAACAGTGCTTTGACTCATACATATCATAGGAGAACATAAATGACGTATATGACATACAGAGGTTTTTGCTTTGTTTCTGATAGTTGAGTCTTTCACCTTTTAGAGATGACCTAGAAATGCTGTCAGCATTGTTCTCTGATTGAAGTAGAGGGAGAGTCACATACATGTGATTTTCTTACAGTATTTGTTCAGGTCATTGGTTCTGGTGGACACGGTCGCTCTTTGAAGCATTAGACACAGCAAGGTTATATACGGGAATCTACTCCTTCGTATTCCTCATCTAAAACAAACAAAACAACCCTGCACTTGCATTCATTAATTAATCGGATATCTATGTAGGATTTGGGGCTATTGTTTGTTTTTCCTGAATAGACTTTTGTTGAAACATTTAGTGCTGGCTCACTTAGTGCTAGCTTGGTTTCTGCAGAGGATTTTTCTACAATCAGCACTTAAAACATGTTTTACTTGTGTTTATGTGTGTTTAATAGGATGTGTTTGAAGAAGCGTCCCCCAGAGGTCACCTAAGTTGCTCTTGACATGTTCAAAAGACTACAGATGTTGCTTTAAATAACCTGTAATGGGATTCTGAGCCCCTGCTGTTTCCTGTGTTGCAGTAGAATTTTTCTATTAAAGATTCTGGATTAAAGAGATCAGAAAACAGGAGACAAAAAGATAGAAAGGTGACGGGGGTTAGATTTCAAACTTGCATAGGCTTTCCCAGAGACTTTGAAGCCTACCAGAGCCCCACAGACATGTGAACCAAGATGGTATTTGAACAGCTTGCTCAACAATGGGCTGGACGGTGAAGCACACTTTAAATTGACAAAGTTAGCCCTTGTGGATAGTTTTTATTCTTTGCCTTTGACCTTATTGGATGCCATAAATGAAATATGGCGGTGTGGATTTGAAAAGGCCAGGGGCTACATATTTATGCCACTCTACTGACAGAGAGGAAAAACCAAGGCATGAGCAAACATAGTGTGTTTAACTCCATCCATTTAGCTCAGGCAGCAGTAACACAAAGATGCGATGGTTCTAATCTGTACCTCTGTTTGGGTATGAGATCTCCCATTGTTATTTTTAAATTCTTTCCCTTTGATGCAGGTAAGCCATGCAGAAAGGTCAGATCTGATGAGGTGGCTTGACTTTATGTTCACTGTAAAAGGAACTGGAAAATACTTAATGTGAGGGAGTCTATTTTTAATGTAGATTTCATGATTTATTCCATGCTGTTTCTGTTATGAATGTCTCCACTTTGCAATCAGATGTAGTAGAGCCTCTGCCTGTGAGCTCATTTCAGATATCCTTATTTGTCATACTAGAAAATGCCATTGTAGCCATCTACATTTAATGACCATGCCAGATTTCTACATGATTATCTGAATGATAGTTGTACAACGATGCTTTCTACATTGCTTGAAAATTCATGTGCGATACCATTAACTTAGAGATATTATAATTCTTCAACATTAAAATTTTAATTATATTACATTCATTTTGCTACAAAGCATTCATCATATAATCCAAATATGACCAAGTGCGTTGAAAAATTGTTCTGAGTCATGGGGCTTTGTGATTAATCTCTTTCTTCAGTGACTATGTCCATACTGAAATCACAATGAGGACTGCCATGTACCCTTGACCTTATGAAACTATAATCCCAAAGAAGAGGTCATGGAAATGCCAACCTTAAAAATGGAGATGACCACAATGTAAGATGCATGGTGTAGAAACCAGATGTCTTTGAAGAACTGGAGGATAGGGGTTGTTAAAATGTGCACATTGTTCATGGTGTAGAAAAAAAAAAAATGCAGCTTGTTTCTAGAGCTGATCTGATCTTGGTGAACTCTCATCATATCAAATAGAAGAATCTGAATTTACTGATGAATTAATCTCTCTATGATATAAACGGTCTTCTTTGGTTACGAATAAATAAAAAAAAAATACAGAAGTTCAGCCCCTTTAAAGGCTCTGACTGAGAGAATCAGTTGTTCACCTAGAGCTCCCCTGACAGGCTGGTTAGATACATGAGGCTGCTGGAAGTACTATCTCTTGGTGACTTGCCGGGTCATATATGCACACTGTGGAGACCTCCCTGAACTAGGATCAGGTTTGCATGTACATCCCAGACTCCTGGAGCAAACTGTGCTTTTACCTTTCTTCCCTTGATATGTCCTCCTAAGATCTAGCTTGCTTGCACTTGTTCTCCAGCTGGCAAGATCATCCTGCACTCACACTACAGGGAGCAGTAGGCTGGAGAATTCCAGCTAGTACTGATGAGACACAGAAGTTGAGGACATCCCCTCTGAGCATCTCAATTAGATTAGCATGAGATTCTGAGAGCTTTTCAGTTCCCTGCTGCACCCACCCAAATGGACATCCTGAAACCCTTTGAAACACTCTACCCCAAATCTCCTAAAAGATACAGAATGCAAAATATCTTACCTTCAACTCAGTGTAACACTCTTGCTACTGAAATTATAAAGTAGGGCAAGAGGATATAAATAGGCTCTCTGCTCATTCTACAGGGTTTTTCTCTTTTCATGGTCCTTTAGGACTAGTCTACTCTATCTCTCTATCTCTCTATCTCTATCTATCTATCTATCTATCTATCTATCTATCTATCTATCTACCTACTTACCTATCCATCATCTATCTGTCTGTCTGTCTATTTATTCATCTATTTTTTCATTATATTCTTAGTTCTCTCTACTCTCTAGTATATGGTAAATTCCAAGAACTAGTAGTCAACTTGGGTTTATTCCAAAGAAAAGCAAATAAAACTTTAACATATTCTTTTCTCATCTGTCCTGACCTTCATAATTATGGGCTTAACTCAAAGACTGTATTTCTTCAGCCTTTCGTTCCATTTATTTTCACTAACATAACCCTAAAGCCCTCTTTATACAAGGCAGGTCACTGCCTTGGGCTCCTAAGTGACCAATTCATTAACATAGAAATTGAGAGGAAAATACATTGAAATGTGTCAGTATCTATTCAGAGAGATTGTGCCTCTGATCAGCTAATGTGGATCTAACTAGCACAGGCTAATGTGGGGGCTGTAGAGAAAGACTCTATGGGCATTAAGGGAAAGATGGATGATTAGCAAGACATTCTTTCATAGTCAACCACATTTCAAAAGTGAAATGGCAAAGCAGTAGTTCAATAAGTTTTCTGAGAGTTACAAACCAGTTGTATTTGGGAGTCACTGTATAGCATGTGTCCCTCTTTGAGGAACTACAATATGCTAGCATACTAACATTCATATAATTCCTGATATACTGGCTTGCAACTGGCACCATTTTACCCATGTAGGATAAATTTGTGTTAATACCTGGTTACTTGGAGAAATCACAGTGAAAGCTGCTGGTAAACTCATAGTGAGCCAGGGAGTTATTGAGATCCTACAAAGAACTTATCGGCCCTAAAATTGTTCCTACAAATGATATTCTTGTCAAGGACCTACTATGTAAAGGACTTGGCAAAAAAGATAGAAGATGAGGCATTTTTGTGGAGTTTCTCAAACTTCCTGGCTTCCTATCTAAGAGGTACGAAATATCAGCTGTATTCACTATCTGTAGGCTCACTACTCTAGAGGTGGTGTGGCATGGGAGAGTGGAAGCATTAAATGAGACAGACCGAAGTCTCATGCACTAGTCACCTTTATTCAAATGACCTCATATTTTATACTCTGACAGTTAAGAGGAATCACATGAGTAAAGTGTCCAATCAAAAGGGCAAGCCACACATAGTGGACAACCCACATATCGTGGATGAGCGACATTGGGTGGATAAGTCACATATGGTAAAAATATCTTTTTCTATAGTGGTAAATTCACTCCTATCTGCTGCACCTGGGAGGAACACAAAAACACATTCCAAAATCAATTCCTTGTTCAGAAGAAATTGAGATCCCAAAACTTGTGTTTTCTTGGAGTTTTCTTACTTGCAGTCAGAATTCTCCTCATATGACTCCATTCTTGGACTGTGTCCCGATACCTGTTCACTACCTGTTCCTCCCATACGATTGTCTGTTTCTGCATTTCCTTTTCTAAGTCAGCCTAATAATTAATGGTAATGTCTCTCAATTATATTCCACAGTTTGAACATAAACATCAAGACATTACAAAATACTTATTCATGTTAATATTGCTTAAACTAACTCTTCTGGTGATCTTCCAAAAGACTTGCATGAACTAACATTCAGGGAGGCCCTACCTTTCATCTTATAATGGAATATTTTCTTTTAAAATTGAAAATGTTATAACTCTTCATGCTAATCATGATGGAATGCCTCAGAGGACTTTTTAATTATATTTTTTTCAGGCTTGACCAATTTTATATTTTAATTTCTCTCTCCTTCCTTTCATATAGTCTTCTTTGTGCACTTTTCTCTTCACTGAGCACTCTCCTCAGTGGGCACTCTAGCATATTTAAAATATCCTGCAGTTAGGGTCCCTAAGACTAGGGGGTCCAGATTTCCAAAATTCAATGAACTCAAACATAACCTTCTTTAAAATTAATAATCATTCTTTTAATCCTTTATTTAGTGTGTATATGCATTCTATGTATGGTATGTACGTATTTGTCAGAGTAGGTATGTGTGGGTATGCATGTTCTATGTATGATGTCTATGTATTTGTTAAAGTAGGCATGCATGTGTGCATGTATGTACATGTGTGTTCTATGTATGGTGTGTCCAAATTTATCAAAGTAAGTAAATGTGCTTTTGTGTGTATGTACATATGTGTGTGTGCTGTGTTCTGTCTACAGTGTACATATTTGTCAGAGTAGGTATGCATGCGTATATAGTGTGTGTTCTATGTACAGTGTGTAGATATTTGTTAGAGTAGGAATATCTGTGTGCATGTGTGTGTGCACATCTTCATTTGAATTTGCATGTTCTATGTATGGTGTGTATGTATTTGTCAGAGTAGGCATGAGTGTTCATGTATATGCACATGTTCATGTGTGTATGTGTTCTAAGTATGGTATGTAGGCATTTTTCAGAGTAGGTATGTGTGTGTACATGTTCTATGTATGATGTCAATGTATTTGCTAAAGTAGGTATGCATGTGCGCATGTGTGTGTTCTATGTATGGTGTGTATGTATTTATCAGGGTAGGTAAATGTGTTTGTGTGTGCACACAAATGTGTGTGTTCTGTGTTCTATCTACAGTGTGTACATATTTGTCAGAGTAGGTATGTATGTGTGGGTATGTGTGTGTGTGCATGTAAGTGTATGTCACTGTGTGTTTGTGTGTGTAGGTCAGAGGTAAATGTCATGTCTTTCTTCAATCATTCTTCTCTTTTAGTTTTTGAGGCAGAATCTCTCAGAGAGCCTGAGAACTTAATTAAAATCATTAAATTGATTTGATCTCATCAATTTAGCTAGGCTGGCTAGCAAATGAGCTTGTCATCTCTGCTCCCAACTCCCTGCCAGTGCTGGAGCGAGAAGAACATGCCATATGCCTGGCGATTTACATGAATGCTGGAGCTTCAAACTCATATCCTCATACATGCATAGCAAATGCAGGTTGACCCATTTCCCCAGCCCCATTTTGTTTCCTTAATGACACATGGCACAGCTTGAAAAAATACTCATGTTTAGACCTTTGGGAGACAGGGAGTCAAGCAAACCTTCATGTCAACTTTTGGTTTATTCAAATGCAACTTCTCAAGACCTGGTGAAGTTGTCCTTTCTCTATTTCTTTGATTACCTCAGCAGGTAAAACTTTGACTCTCAGAAGTTCCCTTAGGAAAAAAAAGTAGATATTAAGTATGCCAATAATCTGTAGGGAATGTCAAAAGGAATGTGTGATATCAGAGCTACAAAGAACCAGAGTCAGCTTGCAGCCTGGTATTCTGATTGCTCCAGCACGATCTTTGTAACTCTCATCGACATGGTCTTTTCACTGCATAAAATAAAGTTTCAAAGATATTTAAAATTATATGTTTGTATGCAATTTAGTGAATATCTGTGGTAGCTGCTAAGTACAACTTATTTTTAATCATATTCAATTCAGCTAAAACACATACCATACATAAAGTTCTAGTCATGACCAACACTATTAAATTCCTCCAGCGAGATGATATAACTACATATTATAGGTAAACCACTCACTATTTGAAGTATAAATATGCATGCATGTAATGTATAAAGTTCCCTAAAATTGGGTTGTAATATATTCTGTGGTTTATTTGCCTATTCTACAAATACATCATCGAATATTCAGTCTTAAGTACAATACACTTTACAAGTCGTTTTACTAAGGAATGAACTATAATCATGGAATTCAGATTTCATGTTACACTAAACTACTATCATTTTCTTAAAAAAGAAGCTACATCTATCTGACTTAAAATCTCAAGTATATTTTCATAGATCGCCATATTGGAAATTTTGTAAATGTGGCATATTTGTGTTACATTTATTTTGAGAAAGAAAGGAGAGAGAGAGAGAGAGAGAGAGAGAGAGAGAGAGAGAGAGAGAGAGAGAGAGAGAGAGAAATGGACAGATATATGTACAGAAAGACTGATAGACTATATTCTTATACCAGTCAGAGAACAAATTTCAGGAGTCAGTCAGCACTTTCACCAGGCATGTTTTCGTGAATCAAATTCAAACGTCAGGCTTGGCAGGAGGTGTATTCACTCACTGAGTCAGCTTGCAAGCCTTGATAAGACATTTTAAAACCAAAATTAAACTACTAAAAAGATACTTCAGAATAGGCTAGCCTATGTCATTATGCTGACTGAATTTAGGCTATACAAAGCTAATTTTCATTCTCTATGTGAAACAAAAATAATTTAAAGTATTCATTTGAACAATTACTTCATATTAATTTTAATTTTTGAGAACTTCACCTATCTCCCTCCTGCCTCTCGCTCTCTGCCTCCAAGTCCTCCCATGTTTCTTCAAAATTCATGATCTCTTTAATTACTTTTGTTTTTACATGTATGTACGTATATACATGCAAAACATATGTTGTATATAACCTATTGGGTCAATTTAGTTTTTTTTTTTTAATATGTACATATGTCCAGAGCTGACCACTTGGGATTTGACAACATATGTGGAAGCATGTGCTGGACATGTACCAATTCTCCATCTCTCCACAACCTCTGACCACATGTAGCTCTTCACCTATGGATGGGACCACGTAAAATTTCCCAGTCCATATAGCAGTGCCAATTGGTGTTGTCACTATGCTAATCTTGTTCAGGTAACCATATTAGTGAGACATTATGGATGCAACTCTCATGTCATATCTAGAAGACTCTGTCTCACAGTGGACGGATGACCTGGGCTTCTGGGGCTTCTCGCCATCCCCTCTTTCCTAGCCTTGGGTGTAGGGGTTGTGTTAGAGATGTACCAGCTATTGCTGGACACCCCACAGAGATTTCCATTTTTTTACTGTCACAACAGTCCTAAGGAAATCAAGTCACTGTTTAATCACCTTAGAGTTTCCAAAATCTTTAATAAATTCTTAACTAAAGTCTGATTACATTGCTCTCTCCGTTCTTCACCTCCCATCCAGTCCATTCCAATTCTCTCTCAGTCCTACTCCTTCCATGCCTCACTCTCAAATTGATAGTCTCTTCTCTTTGAGTATTACTGTGTGTGTGTGTATATATATATATACATGCATAAATCTATAAATACATCTTGCTGAGTCTGTTTTTGCTGCTTGGGTGTATATGCTTTCATGGCTCACTGGTTTGTATTGAATAACCAATGAGAAAGTTCATCCCTGGGAAAGACTAATTCTTCCTCTCTCTGTAGCCATTAATTGCCGGTAGTTCTTTGTCTGGGGGTGGGGCTCCATAAGATTTTTTTCCCCTTCTGCTCTAGTGTGTCCATTGATACTGTCATTGTTCAGGTATCATTTATGCAGCATATCTAGCATAGACTGTTTCACAAGTTTCCTATTCTGGTTCTTGTAGTCTTTTTGGCCTCTCTCCTCAGATGTTCCCAGAACCATGTGTGCAGGAGCTGTGATATAAACATATCCAGGGGGCTGGGACTCAGTTTCCCAGTATCTGTTGATCTCTGCAGTGTGCAGCTGTGATTTTCTATAATGGTCTCCATTTGCTCTAATGACAAGCTTCTCTGATGACAGGTAGTAGCTGGACTCAGTTGTTGATACAAAGATAAAGTTGGAATACACTTAGGAATGAAGTTGGTCTTTTAAGATCCATGACTTCACTAGCACCTAAAAGTTGCCTAGATTTCTAGTACCAGGTATCATTTCCTTCCTATTAAGAAGACCTTAATTCAAATTAGACAGCTGCTGGTAACAGCCAACACATACATGCCCCTTATTGCATCTTTATGAGTGTCTTGCCATGCTGGCCATTGTTGTAGTTCCCCCTTAGAGTTTTAAGTTTGTATTTACACTGAAGAGTATTTAATAAATGAAGTAGCATCTCTTCCTTCCATTAAGGTCAACGAGTAAAATTGGAAAATGATCTGAGTCTATTTAGAATTTCAGGTTAAAAGCTATCAATGATGTTTGATAGTGTTTTCTTCATGTCATATATATTCAATGAATCCTTCCCCATTTGTGTGGACAACTTTGCGTAGTACTGGAATTGTTTAATGGAATTCAGTGTTGACTTTTGTAACTTTGTGAAATGCTGAGTAAACTCAGATAGTAGCTAAGAAATATTGCAGAGATCGTCATGATTCCAGTGACTTATTTTACTAATGATATATATTTCCCCTTGTTCAAAATAAACAAAGAGTACATTAGAGGTTAACTTGTAGCTCTTAATTTGAGTTGCAATTAACCTAAAGGTACTTAATTGAATAGCTTATGGCATTGGTTTTCACTATTTACACCCCAACTATAAAGAGAATAAAACTCTACTCCTTAAATAGTTAAGCCATCTCTAAATATTTTATTACCTACTAGCAATATTTCAAAGTAATTTTGTGCTTCATTTTGTTGCCTTGATAAACTTAAAGCTAACACTTCTGTTTAATATAAAAATTAAGGTTTTGGGATGGCCTAGGATTGTTACCTATGGAAGAACACATTGCTTGGCAGATTTTAAATTGCTTGAGGGTACAAAGAAATATTAAAAAATAATCACATAGATTGTAAGAAAGATAATATTTCATTTTTTTGCAAAATGCAAAATTAATTCGAGCTGCTAAGTCTATTAGCATCAAGGAGTGAATCTGTTTGAGTGAAAAATTATCTTCACATATAGGCTTTTTTATGAAAAATATTAATGGAAATTTTTCTTTTATATTGGATCATCTACCTTATTTGATATGTTTCCTTGGAAAGCAAATACATTTTCTTTATTATATCCTTCTAAGGAGATATTAAAAAGTCATGTATAATATTTTTGCTTTCTAACCAGTGACGTAGCATTTATACATCTGTCCCTGAGGACTTGATTCTAGCTAAATATGTACAAGCAGAAAGCTCCTCAACACAGATATTTCTCAGTTAAACTATTAGTACACAAGAGACACAAACTTTCTTTACTTCCTCAGTTAAACTAATTTAATGTTGGGACTGAGTACATCAGCTACTAGCATCCACACTTCTGTGCCCTGGCCAATCTTGTGAACACACTGTTGATTTGTACCTTCTCTGAGGCAGCACTTTTGGAACCTGTGATATGGGGACTCAACTGTATTTGTATTTGATCTGCAGTGAACGATGATGGACAAAGTGATGTATGAAGTTGTCAAAATGGCACTCATTCTATTGAATAGTTAATATGTTAGTCACCAAAAATAACAATAGAAAACCATGAAAGTATCATCTTTCTCTGACTCCCATCCAGCCGAAGAGACTACCAACAGCCCTTTGTAACTGCTATTGTCTTGCTTATACATAGTTTAATTGAAAAATGAAAATTAATGCTTTTCCAGCAAGAAACAATTTTCAGTATAAAATGTATGTAGACACACTCCAGATGACAGGGAAGGAGTCACAAGTGCCTTGTCTTTGGGAGTTGAATTTTTACTTCTTTGAGTTTAGTACAAATGTATCGTTTTTCAATTTTCATGATACAATGTCAACAGTTAAATTGTTTATACTGAGAATCTTAAGAGAACGGGAAACCACCGGCATGGTAGACGTCTCCTAGCTTCCTCTTCGCTTCCCTTCCTTCAGCTTCTACGTACCTACCACTCAGTTGATCATAATCACTCCCAGAAAAATGTGAGGCTCTGCTGCATTCTTGGAACTGGAAAATGCCCACGTCTTTTGTACAGACTCCTCAGAGTGGCTTTGCCTCTCTTGTGACCCATGAGGACATAGGGGAAAAACCAGTCGCTTGATACATTCCAACCTGGAAGTATGTCTGACTAGACTTGCACGACCGGATATCTTTGTGGCTTTCCAAAGAAAACAAACCCACCAATCTTGCCCTGTTGCTTACCCTGCAAAGAGTTTTCTTGTTTGTGACTTTGGAGAGACATTTTGTCTCTGTAGAAGGGTCCAGGAGAGCATGCCTAGTTTCTCTTCCTTTCTTTCCATTGCCAAGCACACTCACTTGCTTCAGCTTAATGTTCAAAATGTTCTCTGAAGATGTTCCTTGTGATGAGTACCACATGAGCTAGTTGACATTCTTGGAACAGGCATGCAGTGGGTGTTGAAAATGGCGGCCCATACATTGAAGCAAATTAAATATCAGGAGTCCCAGAATTAATAAACATGTTTGAGAACTTTGCTTCATTAAACAATAAAATGCTCCATGAGAGGACTTTACTTTTACACTTCGCTGTCTCAGAACTGATAGAAATTTGAAAAATAGTTCAGGTGATGTTAAAAGTTGTGAGCTTTCCTCCAGTCCTAGGAGGAAAAGAAGTCAAATTATTAGCGTAGTCACACAATAACTGCATAAAGTCGCTTATTGAAGACTTTGGCACCGAACCATATCCTTTAGGGGGAAAAAAACATCTGCAACAGTTATATTTTATGAAGTGATATGCAAAAGTTTATCTAAATCCAGCTAAATGATTGAGTCATATGAAAATGCCAATATTCAAGCGCTTTTGATCTGTGAGAAGGGAGATTTTATGACATTGAAATCAATTCCCAGTAGTTGTATTGAACATCACTGTCTAGTTGAATTTTAATGTACTTGCAGTAATTATTATTTAAACCATAAAAATTAATGAATGCTACAGTGCAGTTCTTATCAATAATGCCTAAGTAAACCTTTTATATTTTCCTCTTAGAAAAGAAAATGGTGTTGGAATATTGTTCTCAATCTCATATTCCCCTGTAACTATTCATGAGTCAGAAGTTCCTAGATCTGTAGTGTTTTTCTACTATTTTGGAAAATCTACCAGGAAAACAAAGACTTTCTACCTTTTAGAATTTTCTAGTTAGCTGTTTGATTATACTGCAACACTAGAATGCCTCCGCCTTTATACTGGGGTGATGGCTCACTCAGTAAAGAGTCTGCCATACAAGCATGAGGAGCTGAATTCAATCCCCAGCACCCACAGTGAAAAAATCTAGAAATGATGATGTCTCAACACTGAGGAAGTGGAAACAGGCCGATCCCTGGGACTCATTAGCCAGCCAGTCTAGTTTACTCTGCAAGTTCCAGGCCAATGAGAGGCCCTGCCTCATAAAACAATGCAGTTATCCTTTGAGGAGCGATACCTAAGGTTGACCTATGACCTCTCTCTCTCTATATATATATATATATATATATACATACACAAACATGCATGCATATATATGTATATATACATATATATATGCATTTCCCACATACAACACACACACACACACACATATATATATGTATACACTTGCATGCATGTGTCCATGATATCAACAAATACAGCACACATTCATACATACATATTGGTACACACATACATATCACACGTATAACACACATATTTATGCACTTGAACACAAATACTCCCCGTGTTTGAAAGTGAAATCACTGCCTATCCAAAATCTAAGCATGAAGCTGCTTGAGCTGTCAGATTCTGCCTTGGTGCCTGAGGCTGGAGTGGCTCTGATTTTATGCAGGTAAAGCTCTTGCCTGCCTGCCAGAAGGCAGTGATGTAGCAAAGTTGTGTTAGCTTGTAAACCTATCTTTCCAACCACAGCACTTGACAACAGACACAATTTTGGAACATAGCAGCTAGTTCACTTTCCATTTCCGTAGTAAAATATGCATGACAAAATAAAATTGAGGTCAGACTATGATTTGGGATAAAGGAACTCATTCACGGGAAGAAACTGTGAGAATTATTTTTCAAACGATTACAGAAGTTGTCATTTTCTGGAAATGGTAGATAAGCGTATACAAGTCGAATCACCTAAGCATCTACTTTAACATTAGAGCGATAGCTGAATTTCTTGATGGAATTATACTACATTACCACCAGCTGCCTCTTCTCAGTCTTAACTATAATTCCATTTAAGGACTTTGTTATTATATCAAAACAGAATAGAAAACTCATTATATAGTTCAAGAGTCTTCACAATTGGCTGCTCCTTGATTGTGCATTGTGTGAGCGGCTCACATGACTGATCTGTGCTCCGTCCTTACCGTCTAGTCCTATTTCAGCATCCTTAACAGCACCTGCCTGGAAGTGACGAGCAATGGTTCCTGTTGTATGAACAGCGAGTTACCAGGACTCCAAGAAGAGGATGATTCTGTAACAGAAGCCTCTTCCTATGAGGACAGGTTCAACTCTAAAGGATTCTGAGAGCCCTTTCTCCTCTACATTCAATCCTTGCCTCACAGGCTCAGGGTCAATAGCCCTTAGTATGCGGATTTAGGCTCATTCTTTACTTCTTAAAAATACCTTCACCTCTGCAGTATTCCCAATCCGACACCAACATTGTAAGAATTCATTAGGCCCAGGAAATGAAGAGCTCCTGAATCAAAAGAAAGAGAGAATTGTGGCAGCCTTTAGGTCATCAATCCTGAAAGCAGGCCATGCATTTCATTAGCACCCTTTTATGGTGCAAATATAAAGAACAAAAAGGGAATTTCTGAACAGATGGCATCCAAATATCTTGAATGTCTTAGTTTTCCAGGAAGAATGACATTAATAATGGACAGTGCATTTTCTTTTCTGCCTCCAACTTGACTCAGGTAGAGCACCCAGAATTCACAAACTAGGCTGCAGTTCCTCAAAGCTGTTAATAATTCCTCTCCAAAGGGAGAAAAAAAACCATCAAAACAGATTCAGGGTGATTAAAGTGCATAGGAAGCTCTTGGGAACGATTCACTTGTAATTTGTTATTTCTTGGACTGTCAAGGGCAGCTTTTATGAATAGGAAATGATTGTTATTTACAACCGTGTTTGCCTTTGATGGAGGCTTGGGGGCTACCAAGGCTACCTGGGTTTGAGAAGGGAGAGGATCTCCTCCCCTTTCCTTCGATTAGTGGTTTGTTGAATTTGAAATAAAGCAAAAAAACAAAAAAACAAAAAAACAAAAAACAAAAAAACAAACAAAAAAATAAAATAAAAAAAAAAACCTTTCCTTTCATGGCATTAATAAAAAAAAATAGAACAGAGAGAAACATGGACTGCATTCATGCTGACTGAATTGAAACCCTGATTGCACAGTCATATCATTTTGGATGACAATAACAAATATGAAAAACTTGATGCCAGCAGAAGTTTAGTGCAAATTCTCTGATGTTTCTACTGACAGTCTTTGTTCTGGATTAAACATTTGTTTTTTGTTTGTTTTGTGTTTTTCTCCTAAGGATAGAGAAAAGGGGGAAATTTTGGTATTTCATAAATACTTTGAAGAGAAATGACAAGACATTTGCCATTGACACAGGTAGGTAGGCCGTGCCCAGTCAACAAATGTTACCCCTGTCTTACTACTACAGAGCTACAAAATTCTCCAGCCATTTGGTTTCTGACTCACATAGTTTGGAAGTGTATATGTATAAGGATGGCAGTGTTGACTTTGCACAGCAGCAGGGTCATTAGCACATGAGAACTCACCTGTCTGCAACATAAAATCCAATTAAAAGCTCCAGGTTTAAAAGTTTAAAAAGGTTACAGAAACAAATACACTGGGTACCAGACTTTACAACCCGCTACACTCTGGCTCTGCCAAACCAGCAAGGCAGAGGATGAGCAGGCACTGGCCCTATGATGAACAATGCTAGGTGTCACTCTTGCCCATGATGGAAAACTTGGGAAGAAACGTATATTTAACTCTAAATTAGTTCTTGAACAACTGTTGCCTCATGAATCAAGACTCTCTTCTAGAGTTGCCCGTGAAATATGCTCCTGAACTGAAAGGTCTGAGAAGTAGGGAAGCTGCCACACTCTAGTGTGGAGCCTCCGAGTGAGGAGGCAAGCTGTGCCATGCTTCCTGCTCACCTCCATCTCTGAAACACAATCAGGTTCGTGATCGCTTCTCTGCTTGCCTTGGTAATTCACAAGTCCAAGTCTTTTCAGAGCTTTTCTGTATTTCACATTTTTATTTCATATAAAACTAAAAGGTCTTTCTACAGCCGTATGGTCTGTCCCGTCTAGGACTTAGGTTGAGATAGATACAATGTGGGAATGTTTGAAAGCAGGGAATTTAAGACGTTAATGAAGTCAAGAGGGATAATGCCTTTCTCTTGAGCTGAGCCTGGTCTTCCAAAATCAGCTGGATATTCCTTCAAGGTGGATGGTATAATGACAGATGAGAAGGGGTTGCCAGGGGCTAGCTGTGTGTCTGACTCAGTGACTGAAGTGCTGGTGTATCAGGAGCCACAACTGGGTGCTGGGGAAATAATAAAGGTGTTGGGGGTAACCCACGTCCCACTAGAGATCCACCACTCTGGCCAGATGGATGGGGGAGGCTGCCTGCCCAGATGAGTGTCTGGCTGCCATGAGCCATTTCCCAGTCAGAGGGGAATGTAAAGGGGACAACTCTGGTGGTCCCTGGTCCTCACAGAGACCAAGGATGACATGTTCTAGCTCCTAGACATCAGATGCTGCTGGATGCCATGAAAGAGCTGAAAAATGAGGAGGGGAAGGGGGGCAGGGCTGCTCAGTCTACACCAGGGGCTGAAGGGAGAAAGGGGACAGGGACGGGAAGTGGTGGGCGCCCGATGGTTCCTGCGTGAGAGCCTGGGAGTCCTCAGACTGGTCTCTCAGCTGCAAACACTGGGCCAACACGTTGAGTCTAGATGGAAGGAGGCAATACATGGTCTTAAGGCATTTTTTAATAGAAGAGAAAGAGAGAAAAAAAGATAGAAAAGTAGAGGCTGGCCATGGCCATGTGGAGAGAGGGGAAAAGGGAGAGAGGAGACGAGAGGTGAGAGTAAAGCAAGAAGCTAAGAGGTTGAGAGAGAGAAAGAGGAGGAGGCAAACAGCCCTTTATATGGTAGGTTGGGCTACCTGTCTGTTCTCAGGTAACTGTGGGGCTGGGCATACCTGGCTGTGGTCAGTTGACTGGGGGTGGAGTCCAGCCAAAATACTAGGAGCTTAGGGCATTGTCTATGTGATAGATAGCACAGGATAATGAAATAAGGGCTCATGGTGGCAGCCATCTATGTCTGGGGAGCATGGCTTTACTGTTCTGTCCCTTGTAGAATTCTCAACTGGGTCTCCAGAAGTAAGCTTCACATGACCACAAACACAAACTGCTTTTCATGGTCCAATACTGGTGTGTAAGTGTTGATTTGTCATAGCAATCTTCTTCAACAGTGTCACTGAAAAGTTGGTCAAAACCTCTTGGTATGGTGGTATGCTCCTATAATCCCAGAAATTGGTAGGCAGTGGCTGGAGGATCATAAGTTCAGTGCCAACTTGAGCTATATAATAAATTTGAGGTAGCACAGGATACATGACAAAACATCATCTCAAATATTTGATCAGATATAGAAGAATGAATACCAGTCTTCAGAAACAATCTCTGAGCTGAGTAGGAACCTGAGATGAAAACATTTTTTTTATATTAAATTTAAGGCAATACTACCATTTGGTATGTTGTTGAAAGCTGAAGATAAGATTTAATATTTTAGTCCCAGAGATGATTCACAACACTAATTTCTCCTGTGTGGCTTGTTAATAGGTATGGAATTCACAAATGAAAAATAATCATTATAAACAGTTATAAACTATGTGAAACATGCATGTGTTATATACCGTTGCCTCTATTCTAGTTCCAAAGCCTTTTTGTCACTGTGAAAGAGCCCCATCCCCACCCTACTATGCTGGCCTTTCTCCTCCTTGAAGTCCCTGGCACCATCGCAGTAACTCCTATCTCTACCAAGTCCATACCTTTCAATAGATAATTGTTTTATACATTTTTCCCCTTAACATCATGTTTTTGGTCGTATTCCAAGTTATACCATGAGTGTTGTTCCCTTCCTTATATGGCTGAATAACTTCTCTAAAAAAATTTTTTTCTGCATAGAGTTCTGTTAAAATGATTCAGTAAACATGTCTCAAGCCTTTGCCTTCAGTAAAGACTTACCTTTTTTTAAATCCACATATGTGTATACAATGTATTTTGGTCACATCTGCCCTTCCTACTCCGGTTCTCCCCTGGACCTCCCACAACAGAACTCCCTCCTAACTTTATAGCTTACTTTTTTTTTTAAAATAACCCACTGGGTCCAGTTAGAGCTGGTCCCATAAGTATGGGTGTAGAGCAATCCACTGAGACATAGGCCACCAACCAATGACTACTCCTTACCCAAAAAAAAAAAACAGTGACTCACCTTGCTTCAGGAGCCATCAGCTGCCATTAGCTCCCCAACTAGAAGTGAAGGCATCAGGATCCTTGTCTGCCTCCATGATAAATTTTTAAGGAGCTTGATCTTGTGGAGGTCTTGTGAAGGTAGCCACAGCTGCTGTGAGTTTATGGCTGCAACAGCCATGCTATGTCCAGAAACCAACAGTTCATAAGTCTGCTGCCCTATCCTTTAGCACCAGTGCTCTGACCAACACTTTTCTATTACAATCCCTGAGCCATGGGCAGTGGAGGGATTAATACAGATTTCTATTTTAGGCACGAGCACCCACAGTCACACACCCTCTGCACTTTGGCCAATTACAAGTCTCCGCATTAACCACTACCTTCTGCAGGAACAATTCATTGATGTGTTCCTTCACTGGAGGCCATCTGAGTTATTTTTATATCTAGGCTATTGTGAACACTAGCTTTTATGGTTGGTTTTATTTAACACCCTGGTTTCCATTACCTTGAATCTATACTGAGGAGTGGAATTTGTGGGTCATACAGTAATTCATTGTGGAGCTTTTTGAGGGATAGACAAACTATTTTCTATACTGGTCATAGCATTTTACACTCTGTACCAGCGATCCACAAATATTCTGGTTTCTATATCTACTTGCTAATACAAGTATTTTCCCACAGATAGGTAGATAGATAGATAGATAGATAGATAGATAGATACATACATACATACATACATACATACATACATACATACATACATACACAGATGATAGATAGATAGATGTCCTAGGAGATATACATATTTATATTTTAGTGGGACTGAGAAGAAATGTTATGTGCAAATTATTCTTTCTGGGTAGTTTTTAAAACATTCGACATTCCTGCACATTTGATAGTCAACTCATATTCCATTTCCACTTCTCAACGAGCCCGCAAAGTCTCAGAATCTGGTTGTTTATAAATACTTGCTAAAACTTATTAAGACTACAACAACAAGAACATCATATATAAACAAAATGTGACCATAGGTACTTTATTAGGGCAGAGGACCAATCAAATAAAGAATATTCAGCTAATTAGGCTTCTTGGAAGAAAATATAATGAAATTCCAAATTTTAAAAAAGGTCCATAGGCAAATTTCATTTCAGTATTTAATTTTAATGTTTAAAATAAAATCAGTAAAGCACATCCACCCATACTGGTATTCTGAACTATATTTTACACAGAACTTGCTCTCCATTTAATGGCTTATTTTCTTACCAAATGTTTGGTGTCTTAAACCCCTGGACTGACTTCTGTTGTCACATGTAGAAACGAACATAAAATCCCAAAATACCCAGTTGTATCTTCCTTTCAGTCTGTTTGAAAGGAGATATATATCAGCTCTTATTTTCAAGCTGGGCTGCTGGGACATTTGAGTGGAGGTGATGACATACCCAGTGGACCACTCTCTGAACTTCAAATCACACCCAGGTGGAACCTCAGCAGGAAACGAAGAGTTGATGTCGGTAGCTTAAAATAAATGGCTTAGAGGAACTTCTCCATTCCATTTTTTCTTTTTTTTTTTTTCCTTCCCATTTTTTCTTTTTATACAGAGCCTTTACATTAAGTAAACAAGCAAACATACACCCACCCCCCCCCCACCCACACACACCCCCGTCTAAAGAAACACAGAGAGAGAGAGAGAGAGAGAGAGAGAGAGAGAGGGAGAGAGAGAGAAACAACAGAAACTCAACAACCAGACTGCTCCAGTTCAGTCAAAGATGAGGGCCTGGAACCCCTGGGGCTTCTGAATGTCCCATGGCACCCTGTTCCACACCATCCCCACAGCCTGCTTTGGATCTTCTTTAGATACAACAGATCAGAATTGGGAAATACGTGATCAAATTTCTTGTCCTCTCTCAGACACAAAATATTTGAACTGCTTCTTTAACCTTGAAAGCAACAAGGAGCCACTCACCGACAAAGCATCCTGCTTGATTGGTGAACAGGTCTGAGTCGTGGAAAGGAACCTGGAATACCAGTGCCAGCCACTGTCCCTGCAATTTCAATCCGTTCACTCTTGTCTTATGTTTTGGAACTGTGCACCTCTCTTCCAAATGACAGCATTTCAGGTTTTCAAAGACAAGCAATAATGTATCTTTTTTGTAGACTAAATATTTCTTTGTAGTTCCACTTGTGGGACATGATCTATCCCCCAATATGAAGGCATACATCATCTTTGGGATGGCTCCAGGATGTCCTACACGATCTATCCTATGTTAAGTACAGACAAGCTGCTTTCTCAGTGTTCTTGAGGCTGGCCTTCACCGATGGAACTGAAAACTGTACTTGTAGGGCAGCCAAGTTTATCATGAGCACAAATTTAGTTGGTGAGTAACCAAAGCCATGTGGTTTTTTTTTCCCACATGCACTCATACTGAACCATAACTTTACATAAGCTTTTAATGGGATGCTTCATAAGTTTGCACCTAAGCATATCACAGTAATCATAGTAATATCACATAGAGTATGAATACTTTTCAGTCATCTCCTACATATAGTATATTCATACTCAAGAAACGAAAGTAGAAAGTCACAAAATGTTTACTAAAATGAATATATTAAACCTGGCGTGCAGATAGTATAACTGACTGATCTATGCTAGCACATAACTAAGAATA